>JACTOM010000234.1:164531-259510 GCA_015832385.1 Elymnias hypermnestra
ATGGCAGAAGAATCACAAAAGTAAAATAAATGCGGTAGAGATGAGAGCGTTGAGAAGCATGAGTGGATTAAAACTGAGTGACAGAGTGAGAAATAGTGTGATAAGAGAACGTTGTGGTATAAAAGAAGACGTAGTGACTAAAATTGAAAAAGGTATGCTTAGATGGTTTGGGCATGTAGAGAGAATGAATGAAAGGAGACTGACAAAAAGGATTTATGAGTCAAGAGTGAATGCGAAAGTTGGAAGGGGAAGACCAAGGCGAACGTTCCAGGAGCAAATCCAGGACATTTTAAATAAGGGCCAGGTCAAGAGTACTCTAAACCGACGAACTTGTACCAAATGTTTAATGAGAATGAAAGAAGCGAAGGAGATATGCAAGGATCGTGGCAAGTGGAAGGACGTGGTCTCTGCCTACCCCTATGGGAATGACGCGTGATGCTATGTATGTATGTAGAATATATATTTTCTTTGCACTTTCTAGTCTGGAAAAGGTTAATGCGATTTCACTGTTGTTTAATAAGTTTTCGTTTACGTATTAACATCACCTCACCTCAGACAACGATTTTTAAGGTTATGTTAGTTTTTTTTGTCGATGGAAAACGCTACCACAGCAAAAAATCTATCCTAACCTAAACCTTTAAAGTCGTCATTTTTTAAAGTTTAGGTTAGATTTTTTAGCCTTATTTTTGTCGCTGAAAAACGCCACTACAAAAAAAATCCAACCTAACCTAACCATGGTCCCTTTTTAATGTTATTTATCGTTGGGAAACGCCAGCGCAGCAAAATAATTAACCTAACTTGAAAAATCGTCTTTTTTAGTTTATTTTTAAGCCCTTTAAGTCGTCGCGAAACGCCATTGTAGCAAAAAACTAACCTAACCTTAAAAATCGTCATATTTGAAATTGCGGTAGCATTCATACGTAAGTACCTTAAAAGTTGTCATTTTTTAAGATCATGGTACCTTTTTAATGTTATTTATCGTTGAGAAACGCCACCGTAGCAAAATAATTAACCTTACTTGAAAAATCGTCTTTTTTAGTTTAAATTCTTGTTTAGCTCTTTAAGTCGTCGCGAAACGCCATTGTAGCATTAAACCAACCTAACCTTAAAAATCGACATGTTTGAAGTTAGTTTTGTTGTTGGGAAACGCCACCTCAGTCAAAAAAATGTAGCCCAACTACAATAATCGTTCTATCTGTAAAGTAACTTAAAATCCTCATTTTTATGGTTGGGTTAGTTTTGTTTTTGTCACTGGAAACCGCCCCCGAAGCAAAAAGAAAAACAATCGTCAAGTTTGAACGTGCGGTAGCGTTCATACGTAAGTACCTTAAAAATCATAATTTTTTTATCCTTTTTTGTCGCTGGGAAACGCTCATCTTGCCAAAAAAACTAACTTAACCTTAAAAATTATAATGTCTGTAGCTGCGGTGTCGTTAATACGTATGTACCATAAAAAATTAACAATGCATGGTAACAAATCTTCCACTTGTGTTTCTATCTCAAAAAGAATTAGACGTAATATTTTAACAAACATTCATATTATTTAAATAATTTTAGGGCAATTAAAGAGTATTTCTATTTTGATACATATTTTTACTTAATTAAAACAGACACCGTCAATTTAAAGTCTAAAGTCAAAATAATTTAAACAGCACTTTTGGATCGTTAGAACGAACAATTATAGAACGATTTCTCCATTTTATTTATTTATTTATTTTACAAAATCCACAGCTCGTGGGTGTGAATGAAGTGTGTGTGTGTGTGTGTGTGTGTGTTTGGAGTATGTGTTACGTAATGAAAAAAATACAAATACATGTTACTCACTATTTAAATTCATTAATTTTATTTATTCGTTTTTAAACTTTAGTGTCTTGCTGTGTCGACCTCCGAGTAAGATTTGTTATAATTTCTTTGAATGCGGCAAATTATGGAATTATTTGCATAATTTGTTTGACAATGGGAAGTAAAACAGAGGGGTGTTTGGCGCGTTTTAAGTTTAGGTGTGTGAAATCGGAGAATGTTTGATGTTAATTCAATTCTTTCATATATTTGTAACTTCTCCTGGGAGCTTGTTATAAAAACGTATAGAATTACCCTTGAATGACTTGTCAATTTTATGTTTTCCTTTTTAGTTATAAATAAATTATGTTTGCAATGAGTAAATTTAAATTATTTCTTGATTAGTGCGATAGGCGTCACCTTTGGGCGATTGCGAAATTAATTGTTCATTATTTTATTAAATATTTAAAAGGAACAAGGTAATAAATAGGCTATATTGTAATTTTTTCCATTTAGTTGTGCAGCTGTCATGCAATCAGATCCGTTCCTTCATCGATGGACATAATTCACGCCGTCTACAACTAGCAAAAGGGGAAGTTCCAAAACAACCTGCTGCTTCGGACATGAAATACATAGTACGTACATTTGAAGACATACTACCTTTAAAAAGTTTAATTCCAACGAAACCTTGAATACTAGGGCTGTGCGAATATCGTTCGAATCGAATCGAATTGAATATCAATAATCGATTCGAAAAAAATCGAAATATTCGCGAATTAATTAAATATCTCTGGATTTTCAATTGTATAAATATACTTTTCGTTTAAAAAGACTTCAGACTTCAAAAAAGGAGGAGGTTATCAATTCGTCTGTATTTTATTTTATGTTTGTTACCTCATATCTCCCGACTGGGTGGACCGATCTTGATGATTTTTTTTTTAAATGGAAGGTAGAGCTCGTCATAGGGTCCCATTTTTTTAAATCCAGTTCTGATGAGGGCATCCATGAGAAAACCGGATAAGTGTTATATTTGCATTTAGCATGTGCGCGACAAATGGACTAATAACTCAAGATCACGCCAAACGATTTCGATGATTTTTTCTTTATACTTCAAGGGTTGTTTTGTGATAGTTTTGTTAGGTTGTGATGATGGGTTCCAAGACAAAGTGACGGAACTCTTCAATTCTTAGGAGCAAATGAACGATACTCGACAGAATCTTCTATAGGCTATCCAGATATTTGAGTTGCCTACCGTAACTTCGGTATGGTCAACTGCTATTCGTAGTTAAATTTGAAGATCAATGGAACTCCTCAACGGCTTACAGTAAGAGTGCGGTTTAAGGCAGAAAATATAAGTGTCTGTAATCAAATAGTAATGAGCTTACGTTTGTTGCTGCATTGCAACAAATTTACTTCAGAGTCACTAAAAATTAAAAAATGAATAAAAATTTTAACAAAAAAGAACCGCCTTCAAAACAGACTTACAAATATATTAATATGCTCTAAAAAGTAAGAAATAATTGCGTATTCTTCTATAGTGCTCTTCGTATTCTTATATTTGGAGTCGACGTCAGCCAAGGTAGATGTTCCCCGGGTGTCCACTTGGTAGCTCCTGCGTCTCTCCCACCTGTAGCTATATATGTAGGCACCTTGGCTGACACCAACTCCAAATATAAGAATACGAAGAACACTATGGAAGAATACACAATTATTTCTTACTTTTTAGAGCATATTTTATATAGGCAGTTCTTTTTATGTAAAAATTTTTATTTTTATATTTGTTACCTTATACCTTCTGACTGGGTGAACCGATCTTGTTTTTTTTATACGAAAGGTGGTGCTTGTGGTAGGGTCCCTCTTTTTTAGTCCAGTTCTGATGATGGCATCCATGAGAAAACCGTATAAGTCTTAAATTTGCAATAAGCATGTGGCAAGTGGACGAATAACTGTATATCATTTAAGGATATACCCATTCTATGTTTTCAAAAAATGTTCACGGTAATTGTAAAGTCTCACAGTCTCACATTAATCTAAAAAAACATAGAATTCAATACATATTTTTCGTTAATAAAACTGAGATTGAGTATAAACTGATTAATAAAATGAAGCGCTTTGCGACATTTTATTCCATATCAGTTTTACGAATGATTTTCGAAATGAAGCTACAACAGTACTAACGATCTTACATTTTGTGACTATTTAATTGATGTTGAACTTTGTGCAGCGGTAATAAAGTGCAAAATGACTATGACGTTAGGAACACACCTACAGTGCTTAGACAACAGTGAGTACTTGCAATTTATTGTGAACTTTATTGAATAGGAATAAAGGTCAAATTGACTCTACATCTAAGTTAGAAAACGTTTGTATGGGAAACAGAAAAGGGCTATTTTTAGGGTTTTCTCTTGCAATTATTAGAACTTTTCTCGCCATAAAAACCATCCTTGGACTTCAACGAATATTTACAAAGAGAATTGGCAAAATTGCTCCAGGCGTTGTTGAGTAATGCTCTTACCAACACATTTTGCGATTCATTTTTATATTATAGAAGATTAATTTAGTTTACGTGAGCTATACATAATTAAACGACAATTATTGCTTTTTTTATGTCAAAATATAAATATTTTGAAACAATAAAAACACCGTAAAAGCAGCTTATCAATTTACTTTCACAGATAAATTATTAACAGCACATTTTTTACGAATTGGAAGACATAAAAAATATATTTTATATACATTTTTGTTATAAAAATATATTTTATTCAAGTACGCTCAAAAAGCACATTTGAATCGTCGGTAGTCTGTCCGTTAGTAATAAATCTATTACCGGTTCGGAAAGTTCATTCCGACGAGAAGAAACCGGTAAGAAACTCAGCGGTTACTCTTTTAAATATAGGTTTTGTAGGTTACAATGCGTAATAATTTGTGTGATACTCCTATTTTGTTTTAATTGGGATTAATGGGAGGCTTCGGCCGTGGCTAGTTTCTGCTAGTAGATACGAGGCTGTGTAGGAACCAGTAGAGTTAAATTACCTCTTAACAGTTTAGACAAGGCTTTTTTGCTGGCCTATGAAAGACTTTCTAATCGGGAGTAAGGGACTCACAGCTTACACAATACCCACTTAAACCCAGCGGATCCCTCCTCATCTATTGGTGAGATCACTAGAGGTTCCCTAGCTGCATTCCACTCTAGTGACCCAGATGACACAACCATGAGTACTTACCACTTAATAGAGTGAAGCATGAAGCGACGTGCACTTCTGCCGCCAAGTCTCCTCCAACGGCGAGTGAGACCTTCAGCCTTTTATTCCCTTAATCTCTCATTTGCCTCCTTCAGCGAGATTACGGTCTCGTAAGGAAGACTCGGAAGGCAACCACCCTCCACCCAACTTCACTGGATTACCCCAATTATACTCTCCAGTGAAAGATCTCAGCAGTAAAATATGACCAAGTATCAGAATTTCGTGCTAAGCTCTAGTGACTCCCAATATGCCTTCGCCGGGCTACATATACTCTCACTTCGGTACTGTGTGTTATTTTATCCTAACGCTCCTCCGTATCTAAATTGAATTTTACGATCTTCTCATCACCTCAAGCTTTTAACAACTGCTCACAAAACATATTTTTACGATAATACTTTCTCAGTGAGAGCAGTTCAGTTATGGAACGAGCTTTCTCTTGCTGGAGAGAAGCAAAATCACCGGAGATGTTTAAAAGGAAAATTAAAAATCATTATCTGTCAATTTGTACTTGACATGACGACAAGAACCAAACTTATTAAGATTCTTTCATACGTGCGTCTTCTACTTCTACGTGACGCTGGCGAAGTAAATTGTGCCAGTCTCGCACAGGGAAAAGCCATAACTCCAAACAACAACAAGAATCTTTCAAAATTATTATTTATTTACAAATTCCACAGCCCTCTTAAAACTAACATATAATCTAATTAAATTAACTTAAGGCCAATTAAGGATTTTACATTTGTTTAATGGACTAATAAGCGCCAGAGAGATTTGGCGTGGGTGTGAGTCTGTCTGTGAGTGTGTGTGTGTGTGTGTGTGTGTGTGTGTGTGTGTGTGTGTGTGTGTGTGTGTGTGTGTGTGTGTGTGTGTGTGTGTGTGTGTGTGTGTGTGTGTGTGTGTGTGTGTGTGTGTGTGTGTGTGTGTGTGTGTGTGTGTGTGTGTGTGTGTGTGTGTGTGTGTGTGTGTGTGTGTGTGTGTGTGTGTGTGTGTGTGTGTGTGTGTGTGTGTGTGTGTGTGTGTGTGTGTGTGTGTGTGTGTGTGTGTGTGTGTGTGTGTGTGTGTGTGTGTGTGTGTGTGTGTGTGTGTNTTGACTGTGATCTCACCTGATGGTAAGTGATGATACAGTCTAAGATGGAAGCGCGCTAATCTGTTAAGAGGCGATATACCCCTTACGGTTTCTACACAGCATCGTACCGGAACACAAATCTCTTTGTTTGGCGGTACGTTTTTGCTGGTAGGGTGGTAACTAGCCACGGCCGAAGCCTCCCACCAGTCCAGACTCAGACAAATTAGAAAATACAATTTCCTAAATTCGTCCTACCGGGGATCGAACCCGGGACCTCCGCTAGCAAAGCGAATACTCGCACCACTGCGCCAGCGAGGCCGTCTGTATGGATGCTGTCATATTGACCAGCATCCATACAGAAACAACATGTCTAAAAGTGATCTCCTTCTTTCAAGAGACAATAGATTATGAACGACACAAAGTTGGGAATAATTTGAATTCATATTTATTTTATGTGTATCCTTATCTATATCTTGTATGATTTTTTATATGTATATATGTATATTTCTTATATAGCACTGGTATGTATTTATTTCTATATTATTGTACACCGCGTACCTTATTTTACAATAGGATTTTTATTCGCCCAAAGGTTGCCTGGAAGAAATCCGTAAGTGGTGGTAAGGCCACTTTTTGTACTCGTGTATTTCTTACTGTCTGTTTCTTTGTAATTGTGTATATTTACGGTGTACAATAAAGATATAATATATTCTATCTATCTAAAAGATAAATATAAACTTTAACAAAAAAAGAACTGCCTTCAAAACAAACTTACGAATACATTAATATGCTCTAAAAAGTAAGAAATAATTGCGTATTCTTTTATAGTGTTCTTCGTATTGTTATATTCGGAGTCGGTGTCAGCCAAGGTAGATGTTCCCCGCGTGTCCACTTGGCAGCTCCCGCGTCTTTCCCGACACCGACTCCAAATATAACAATACGAAGAACACTATAAAAGAATACGCCATTATGTCTTACTTTTTAGAGCATATTAATGTATTTGTAAATTTGTATTGAAGGCAGTTCTTTTTTGTTAAAATTTATACTAATTTTTTTATTTTTAGTAAATCTGAAGTAAACGTGTTGCAATGCAGCAACAAACGTAAGCTCATTGCGATTTGATTACCACCACTTATATTTTCTGCCATAAACCGCACCTTTACTGTAAGCCGTTGAGGAGATCCATTGATCTTCATTTCTAACTACGACTAGCACTTGACCATACCGAAGTTACGGTAGGCAACTCAAATATCTGGATAGCTTATAGAAGATTCTGCCGAGTATCGTTCATTTGCTCCTAAGATCAGAACCTAACCAAACTATCACGAAACAACCCACAAAGTATATCCTGTCCAATAAAAAAAGAATCATCGAAACCTGTTGGCGTGATCTTGAGTTATTCGTCCATTTTTCGCCTAATGCCTAATGCAAATTTTACACTTATCCGATTTTCTCATGGATGCCATCATCAGAACTGGATTAAAAAAAAATGGGACCCTATGACGAGCACCACCTTTCACTAAAAAAAAATCATCAAGATCGGTCCACCCAGTCGGGAGATATGAGGTAACAAACATAAAAAAAATATTTTTTTTTATGTTTGTTACAGACGAATTGATAACCTCCTCCTTTTGAAGTCGGTTAAAAATAAGAGATAAATGTTTTCCCCCAATCTTGTAATGTGGTTAACTACATCTTCTAGAAAGTCCTCAGTCCACGTTTTTTTTGTGTATTATTTTAGGTATGGGATAGTGAGTTAGCTGCTAAAGCGGCGAAATGGGCTTCCAACAATAAATTCGCTCACAATCCGGACAGGACTATACGTAAGTATAATTTTTCTTATAGAATTATGTTAGCTGTTCTTGGAAGTGTCAAACATGCAAACTATTACGTTGTGATATATATTTCATCAGGCCAGGTATCTCATCTGCAAGAAAAGTAAAATGTCACTTCGCCACAAGGTGACACTCTACAAAACTTGCATCCGCTCCATCATATCGTACGCCAGCATCGTCTTCGCACACGTGCCAGACTGTAGACTGGCCCGTCTGCAGACGCTGCAAAATAGATTCATGAGGATGGCCACGGGATGCCCCTGGTACGTCCGAAATGTCGATCTACATAGGGACTTAGAAGTCCCCACGATAAAGAGTTATTTTAAAGAGCTCTACGAAAATTATTTCAAGAGAGCCATCAATCATAGGAACCCACTAGTGGTTAACGCGTCCTCTTATAGGATCCGTCACAACGTTTGGCCTAAGAAGAGACGGCCTAAATATGTCCTTAACGAACCCGACGATACGATAACTATCGACAATCTACCATACTAGGTAGGGACAAACACGTACACAAGCTATACACAGCGACTCCGCCGGCGGAGTCGAGGTCCCCGATTTCTGACGTCACCCGGACGTGGACTTCACCCACGTTCCCGGAGGCGCTTCTGATCTGCGATAACGTCGCTCCAAGCCGAGGCTCGGTCACGCAGGAGACGCCCTAGGAGCGTTTCCCCGCAGAGCGAGCCCTTTTCAGGGCTCGCACTCGAAAAGTGGCGGCCTCCATAAGAGCCCGTCCTCCTTCCGGTTACGCTGTAAAAGCCAGTAGGGCTAACAGTTAAGTGACATCTTTATTCTCATATATGTATATTTTCCTATGTATATTAGGTACACTGATGTAGAAACTGCTGAAATGGTGTATTTCGCTTATTTTCATAGCATTATGTCTTACGGCGGCTGACATTGAAACTGTCTTTATATTATAAATAAATAAGAATTTTAACAGAAAAAGAACCGCCTTCAAAACAGACTTACAAATATATTAATATGCTCTAAAAAGTAAGAAATAATTGCGTATTCTGTTCTTCGTATTGTTATATTTGGAGTCAGTATCAGCCAAGGTACCTACATATATAGCTATAGGTGGGAGAGGACCTAAAACGCGTTTCTCATGAGATAACACCGTTTAAATGAAACAACTTTAGAAAGAAAGAAAGAAATTGCAATGCAGCAACAAACGTAAGGTCATTGGCATTTGATTATAGACAGTTACAGATTTTGCCAAAAATCACACTCTTATTGTAAGCCGTTGAGGAGTTCCACTGATCTACGACTAGCACTTGACCATACCGAAGTTACGGTAGGCGACTCAAACATCTAGATAGCTTATAGAATATTCTGCCGAGTATCGTTGATTTGCTTGAAGAGTTCCGCCACTTTGTCATGGATTCCATCATCAGAACCTTACCAAACTATCACAAAACAACCCTTGAAGTATATCCTTTCTAATAAAAAAAGAATCATCGAAATCGGTTGGCGTGATCTTGAGTTATTCGTCCATTTGTCGCGCACATGCTTACGCAAATTTAAGACTTATCCGGTTTTGTCATAGATGCCATCAGCAGAACTGGTTTTACAAAAATAAAAAAAAAACAAAAAAAATACAGACGAATTGATAATTGCGTATTCTTTTTTAGAGTTCTTCGTATTCTTAGGTGTGTCCCGCGTGTCCACTTGGCAGCTCCGGCGCCACTACAATTTTACCACCGATAATTTTACAGATTTCTATTGCATTTGGCAAAGCGAATTCTTCACACTTAGTCTTTGCCGATCTTAATATTAAATTATTAACAGAAAACGTGAGACATGTGACAGGGTACTATTTACATCGTCATAATTTTCTACCTTTCTGTTTACTTTAAAGAGCAAAGAAGTATCGTCTGGAAATAGGACTATATCGCATGTCTTTCTTTATTAAACTTCATCCCTATGTAATCTATCTTCATTTCTAATTCCTTCTGAACTTTATACAACCTACCTGTATTACCAAAAGATCAAACACTTTATATAAGGACTGTCTGCCTCATTGGTCTAGTGGTTAGCATGTTCGACTATAGACATGAGGTCCTGGGTTCGAGTCCTGGGTCGGGCCAATTCAAAAATCAATATTGAGTTTTCTATTAAAGATTTTCTCAATATTTGCCCGAAGTTGGGAAGTTGGCGGATTGATCCACCCCCGTGCCTCGGAGAGCACGTTAAACCGTCGGTCCTGCGCCTGATCTCTCTTCGGTCGTATCGGATTCCCGTCACATCGGACTATGAGAGTGAAGGAATAGAGAGTGCACTTGTGTACTATGCCTGCCAATCCGCAGTGGGTCTATGCTCTCAGCAGTGGGACGTTAAAAGGCTACTTACTTATAAGGACTGTAACACATCACGTACAACAAACGATCGTATTAACACAGCCACGTCGCATTTATATCCTTTGACTTTTCTTTATATGTATGTATATCCTCGCAGCATCTGGAAGATTCACAACTGGTGAAAACATTTATTACGCCGGCTCAACCAATCTCAACTGGAACCTGGATATTGATTCTCCATTACAGTCCTGGTTTAATGAGTACAAAGACTACACTTACGGACCCCTGAAGCCTTCAGATTTCAGCGGTTCTAGTAAACCTGTTGGACACTACACTCAGGTATACTATCTTGTTTACTTTTAAATATCTATATAATCTAAATATATATATAAGGTGTTACGAGACCGCGACAAAACGAAGACAGACGATAGTACTAATGACAGCATTGGTGTAGACAAAAAAATCGATCCTGATTTAAAAAACCATACTATAGCTAAATGAGACCAATAAAAAAAAGCAGCAATGTAACACGAAATCAAAATCGGCTGATGCACAAACGCATAGGTCAATGAATGCGCGCGTTATTCTGCTCATTGACCCATGCGTCACTAAACATTGAAATTGAATATAGATTTTCTACAAATATTACTAGCTTTCTCCTAATGAAGTTGTACTTCAAATAAATTTCGAATTTACATAAAATTATACACGGTTCTCATTTTAAAACTGTTTGTCTGTGTGTGTCTGTGTTTAGGCTAATCTCTGAGAAAGCTGGACCGATTTTGACGGGGCTTCCAATGACACATAGCAGATTGTATAAGTAACTTTCCAATATTGTTCATTCAGCCTAATTTCTTCGCAAAACATTTTTATCTTTCTTTGTAATAGTAATTTTAATTACTTTCTTATTAATGGGCGGAAGTTTCATTTTAATTTATTTATATAGATAAAGGTAATTAAAATGGAATCTTTAAAATTTATTACAAAGGCTAAAACAAGCGTGCAAGGAGACGATAAAGACTTGAACTATAAATAAACTAGTTCTTACCAATTAAAATAGAAAGAAAGTACTAGATAATATTTCTAATAATATTAGTTAGGTCCTAGTCGCTTTGCTAGCAGAGGCCCCGGGTTTGATCCCCGGGTACGGCAAATTGTGAAAACTGTGAGTCTGGACTGGTAGAAGGCTTCGGCCGTGGGTAGTTATCAACCTACCAGCAAATAACGTACGAAAACGACGATAAGGTTAGGCTGGTAGGGTATAATGAAAAGGTTTAGGGTATAATAGAGATTGGTGTTATCTTAGACTGTATCATCACTTACCATCAGGTGAGATCACAGTCAAGCGCTAAACTGTCTGCAATAAAAAAAAGTCGTTACGATTTTCTCTGCAAATCGACAAACAGATAGACAAATACAATTGAATCATCAAATACTTAGATAAAACTATTGAATCTAAAAACACAAACTTTCCCTATGTTTCTTTATTTTTATTGCAAGTTAGCAGCGTTTGACGGTAATTTCACTGGATGGTAAGTGATAATACAGTCTAAGAGTAAAGCTAATTTGGTGTGAAGTAATTTACCTCTTATGGTTTCTATACAGCATTGTACCGCAAATTATATCTGCTTTGCGTTATGTCTTTCCTGGTAAAATTGTAGATAGACACGGCCGAGGCCTCCTAATAGTCTAGACCAGTGTTTCCCAACCTTTGTTAGACTATGCCCGACCTTAATATTTTGCTTTTAAAATATGATTTGTTCTGTTTAGAAAAATCTCCCTTTTAACTATCAAAATCACACCTGGTCAACTGGTCTAGACCTAAACTATGACTGAAATGAATCTAGGACTTGATTCGCTATCAATCTATCTAGTACATACATACATAGCATCACGCCTCGTTCCCATAGGTAGGTAGGCAGAGACAACATCCTTCCACTTCCCACGATCCTTGCATATCTCCTTCGCTTCTTTCATTCTCATTAAATCTTTCATACAAGTTCGTTGGTTTAGAGTACTCTTGACATGGCCCTTAATTAAAATGTCCTGGATTTAATCCAGGAACGTTCACCTTGGTCTTCCCCTTCTAACTTTCGCATTCACTCTTGATTCATAAATCCTTTTTGTCAGTCTCCTTTCATTCTTTCTCTCTACGTGCCCAAACCATCGAAGCATAACTGTCTCAATTTTAGTCACTACATCTTCTTTGATACCACAACGTTCTCTTATCACACCTTTTCTTACTCGGTCACCCAGTCCGGTCAGTTTAATCCACACATAACTTCTCAACGCTCTCATCTCTACCGCATTTATTATACTTTTGTGATTCTTCTGCCATACCCAACTTTTACTACCATACATAAGTGTTGGTATCAACACTCCTGCATGCCCAGCCAGTCTGGCCCTTTGAGACACTCTCTGGCTATTCAAGCTGCATTTTCACTGAACGACATAGGCTATATTACTACGTTAAAAAAATAGGCATCCCTAATAAAAATACATTAATGTAACCCAATGTGTGAAACAGAAAATCTGTTATCGCATGCGCTGCGGAAACTATTGGAGATAGAACAAAAATATGTTCTACAACACTATAGAACGTATTAATATCTACAAAAAAGTCTGCAATACCATATATCCAACTACTGTAGTTATGCCACTATAACTACTTTTTTGCATTTTAAAGTTAATAAAAGCGCCGTCAATAATCAGACCATATTATTCATACCTCTGTATTAATCTTTATCTTATTAAAGACCGTTTCAATACCTGTAGAATACTTTTTAAATTATTACAATCGGACATTCTATTCAACAGATATAACGAATTTAAAAATGTATTAGTTAGATATATATTCGTTGTAAAGTAAAATCTGTATTTCGATTAGATTATGAATGTAACTTTGTATCTAATAATCTAAAAGGAAGTAATAAAAATTAAACGAAATAAAACTTTTAGAAAACGTAGATTTAGAAAAAGCCTATGATCGAGTGGTGAGGAATGAGCTGTTTGAAGTCTCTCTATGAGGGTTCTAGTGCTTGTGTCAGAATAAACGGGGCGTATACGGAGTGGTTTCCTGTTGAAAGAGGTGTTCGACAGGGATGTGTTGCGTCATCATGGCTGTTCAACCTTTTCATGGATAACTGTTTGACAGATTTAAAAGAAAGTATGTATGCGTTAAGAATGGATGAATACTCATCAAATGTTTACTTTACGCTGATGATCAAGTAATACTTGCGTCATCCATTAATGAACTACAGCAGATGGTAAATATTATGAATAAAGCTTTGAAAGGAAAAGGAATGAAAGTGAATGTAAACAAAACGAAAGTTATGCTTTTTGAAAGAGATGAATCTCTCATGAATGGCTATATTTTGATAGATGGGGAACAAGTGGAAAAGGTGATAGAGTTTCTATACTTGGGACCTAAATTTATAAAAGATGGAACATGTGAAAGTGATATTGAAAGGAGAGTGAATGTAGGGAATATGGTAAATGGTGCCCTGCGCGCCTTTATGAATACCCAGACCAACGCGAACGTTCCTGGACCAAATCCAGGACATTTTAAATAAGAGCCAAGTCAAGAGTACTTTAAACCGACGAACCTGTATGATAGGTTTAATGAAAATGAAAGAAGCGAATGAGATATGCAAGGATCGTGGCTAGTGGAAGGAAGCTGTCTCTGCGTACCCCTATGGGAATGAGGCGTGATGCTATGTACTTATGTAACTTCTAACAAAAATAAATCTATTGACTGACTTTGTAGACTTTCCAATGCCACGAGATTGGTATCTGCGAGGGTAAATCCGCGGGGTATTTTTGGTATAAAATAATTTCGGTGTTTCCCACCTGCAAAATTAAATAATGGTTAAAACTTTCAACGTATTTCAGATGGCGTGGTCTAACACTGTATATGTTGGTTGCGGTATATCACAGAACTTTGAGAAGGGAATGAAAGTGTTCTACGTCGTTTGCAACTACGGACCGGCGTAAGTTACATATATACCATTTAACTGTTTGACATCCTTTCATGCTATACAGGGTGTTAGGATACCGTTTCCGTAAACGAAGACAGACGGAAAAAATCAATCCGGATTAAAAAAAAAAAAAATTCGGATTAGAATCGGACACGATCAGAGCGAGATCAGGCGCAGTACCGACGGCTTAACGTGCTCTACTAGGCACGGGGTTGGATCACGCCGTCAACTACCGGCAAATATTGAGAAAATCTTAATAGAAAACTCAATATCCATTTTTTAATTAGCCCCACACGGGACTCGACCCCAGGACCTCATGTTTGTGACAGAACATGCTAACCTCTAGAACAGTGAATATCAAATTTATTTCTTTTACCGCCCCCTTTGAAAATCAATTATTTTTCAGCGCCCCCCATATTTATACACCCCTAAAACTTAACCATAATTTCATTACTTTAATTAAATTAGTTATGTTAGTCGGTTCAGGGCCCGTAGACAAGTCACTTTCGAAGATTGCTAACGCTCAAAAAATGTATGGGAATGACGTTTCATATCGAATGTTATCGAAAAATGAAACGTCATTCCCATACATTTTTTAAGCGTTAGCAATCTTCGAAAGTGACTTGTCTACGGGCCCAAGTGTTTAACTTTACATTCTAAACTAGTGTATTCTAAACTAACTAATTTTACCAGTGAGAGCGAGTAAAACCCAACTTTGTAATATTAATAATATATTTAAATCAAATTAAAAGAAACTACATAAATATGTAATCAGTTTTCGTTTTTTTATACTAATCTAATGAGACACTTCACGTTCGCAAAAATATGACGATGGGAATGGTATCAAAAATCGTTCAACGATAGAATACAATCTAAGGTACATTCGTTATGGCGTAGCAGGTGGGTTAATTTTAGTGAAATTTTTAAATACCATATAAAGTAAATGAAATTAAAAATATACATCGCCCCCCTAAACCATATGTACGCCCCCATATTTTCTGGGCCTCTTAACGCCCCCCTCTAGATTTCAACTCGTCCACTTTGAGAAAGACTGCACTGGACCAATAAAGCAGTTTTAGGAGTATATTAATTAGTAATATTTTTTTTTCAATTTTCTTTCAGTGGCAACTTCTTGGGACAGACACCATATAAAGCAAACGGAGCCAGTAACAACCTGGTTTGCTCAACTGGTAACTGTAACCATCCGTATGGTGACAAATGCTGATTTCATTTAACCTTGTATAAAGTAAAGGCTAGTCCACACAGCGACTTAATGTAACGCGACTTGTTTACTAAAAAAATGATACCGATTCGTGTTAGATAAACTCAAGTTTAAAAATTTTCATGCGGAAATATACACATATTATAAAAATACAGTTACTATCTGACCCGGCGAATTTCGTACCGTCTCAGAATCAATAAGAAGCTGAATAAATTCGTAACCAAAAAACCCGAATATGGCAGTTACGATCAGAAATTGTTGGTTGACAATGTCAAATGTCAAAAAAAAGTATTCTTTTAAATTAAATTTGATTTCTGAACAACAAATGCCTGACAGGTAGAATGGTTTCTAAGGGAAAGCGAAATTGTTGTTTTTATTATATCCCAGACGCTTTTTTTTCATATTAACTTGCCTTTTAAGCCTTCCATGGACTTTCACAAAGAATGTAAAACTAAAACTAGCCAGTTTAAGTGGGACTAACGAACAGCAATTGCTTCAAAGTAAACATTTCAAACGCTTAAATAATCTTCAACATGATTAAATAATCTTGAATATGATATATCTTTTGTAACATAATTAATATTTTTCTTAAAATTATGTGGAGGAAAATTCAAAACTGATTTCTGTATCTTTTTCAAAGTGTGTATGCTCAACCAGGCAAATGGTTTCTGAATCTTCTTTACTTTTAAATATGTCGTTACAAATTTATTTTTATTTCTTGTATTAAATTTGTGTATTTCATGCATAAGTAAAATGTTACGAATATATCAAATGTTATTCAATATATATTACGTCGGTGCTGTGAGAAAGCACGAGATCCTAAGTGATATATGGCACGTATTGCTCTATTTTGTAATGTAATTTCAATGTACGCGCCTTGCTAGCAGAGGCCTCGGGTTCGATCCCCGGTAGGGCGAATTTAGAAAATTGTACTTTCTAATTTTTCTGAGTGTGGTTTGGTGGGCCGTAGCTAGTTTCCACCCTACCAGCGAAGTCGTACCGCCAAAACAAAGATATTTGTGTTCCAATACGATAATGTGTAGAAACCGTAAGGGGTACATCTCCTCTTATCCAGATGAGATCACAGTCAAGCGCTGAACTGTCAGCAATAAACAAAATAAAAGTATGCCGTAAGACGTAATACTATGGAAACAAGCGAAATGTGGCGTGAAGATAATCTGTGTAAACTAGCCTTTATTTACTACGAATATTGTTTAATTAAAATGACCTTGATCTTATATTATTATTATTTATTTAATAGTTATATATAAATAGATTTTTATGTACATATTTAAAGGTATCTAGCATAGATTTGAATAATTTGGTATTCACAGAATATAAAATGTATTTTATTATATAAAAATTTACCAATTTCTGTATAGTATATATGTAATACTTGATATTTATCATATACATTTCAATATATGTAACACTGATGTAAAAAATTGGTTTTATTTTGAAATCTTCATTAATCGTCCTAAACACAGCTCCTAAAACTTTAGCCCCTCAAAGCATTTTTCATCAAATTTCTCAATTGCCTTTCCCTTTTATTATTAAATAATGTCTCCTCACAAAAAAAACATGTGTGTACTTATGTACACGCATTAGAAGTTATTCTTCTTTGGTGTAATAAGATAAAAATCTTTTCAAAATAGTAAAATGTTGACTATAGCTAACTTCAGGGTTAGTTTTTGAAAAGATTTCTATTGTTATGATACGATAAAGAAGTATAACTTCTAAGCGTGTATATAAATACACACACACTTTTTATTTTGAAATTTACTCTCATCATTTTCCCCTAACGCCCCAAGGGAAGTATAACTTCAAAATTTCATAGGGTAATCTCATTTAGACATTAACCATATGCGAATTAGTTATTATAACATATACTATAGTACATAAAGGTACAGAACGTAAATTCGCCATGATTAAAGATACAAAATCTTCTATAAATTTGACGAAACCCCCGCTGCCTAACTTTGTTTTCCAAACCCCGATGAGTCAGGAGTTAGACAGGAAGAAGGCCTTACATTAACCACTAAAACCCAACAGAACCCGTGAGACACTAAGGGACTTGCACATAGCTCCCTGGTGTCCCGGATGAATCCGACATCCGACTGAGCACTTACAAAGGCAGTGACAGGTATACAAACATAAGCCACCTAGTAACTCCTTCGCCATTGAGAAGGTTTTATTAAGGCGAGATTACAGTCTCACTGAAAATAGGCCATGATCAGTGACTTAATCTGGCTGAAGAAGGACTACGAAAAAGTGAGGGAGAATACAGTGAATGTTCTCTTTTATTGCCAAAAGAGAAAGCGTACAAAGTACTTATTTTTAAGCACCTGTCACTATCTCCGTGAATCCGTGGTCGGATTCATCCGGGACTCCAGGAGATACGCAAGAAGTTGAGTCCAGCTGGATTTTACTGGGCATTTGGTGGCCTTCTCCCTAAATAAAATTTCTTATATTCTTAAGATAACAAGAAATATTTAGGACTTCAAACTGTCTTGATTTATCAATTATAATATTATTTCATATCTTTATTGACGCGTAATCGAGTTTTTATCATTCTATTACGATAGTGTGCCCTTAATTCGCCATTTTTTTAATTAATCCATTTAGTTGTGATACTGGATCACATGAATGTGTTTTGTTGAATATTCATAATGGTATGTATTGAAGTTGATTCCGCTGACTAGAAACTGGTAGGAAACTCAGCGGTTACTCTTTTAAATATAGTTTTGTAGGTTACAATGTGTTTAGCTTCTGTGAGCAGCTGGAATCAAGTCCAAACATTTGTATCACTTAAATAATCTTCAACATTATTTTTGTAAAAGTATTTTGCGATATCTTATTAAAAATGCGTATGCTCAACCCGACAAATGATTGAAACCTGAACCGCCTTCATTTTATTTATTGTATTAAAATTGTATATTTCACTCTTTTTGCTGTATAAGTGAATATTATTAAGGATATATACAATGTTATTCAATTAGGTAACAACAGTCGAATTGTTTATACAGGGCTATTGGTAATTCGACATATTCCCTTTAGGAAGTGAAAGGGCATTATGCAAAAGTGAGTTTTTGAGTTATCGTGTTTTTTTTAAACTTCTTATTTCCCTTTCACTTCCTAATGGGAATACTTTGAATTAGCAATAACACTGTATATTATTATAAATCTAACTTTTGAAGTGAAACTTATTTAGGTTCATAAGGGTAATTTTTTTCTTGATGAAAGGTGTGATTAATGTCACGAAGATGTGCAGCGTTTTTAATGCTAATTCGTTTGTAGTATACGTGATATTAATATTTACAAAGAATCTGTGGCACTTTAAAATTAAACTCGTCATTTAATCATTTAATATACTATTTTCATAAAATATTTCATAAATTCTCTTTTCTACATTTTAAATTCACGTGAAATTTTTATTTACAATTTTGAGATTTGATTGAATTTATTTGTATTAATTTTCGACACACACTAATATTTTAATGACAATTAAATTCATTAAATCCCTAACATATCTTCCTTAAGTCTCGAAAATGTGAAGTTTTAGATTTGTATAAATACAAACAAGACTTAAAAATTAGTTAGTCAAAGAATTTTCTCTTGTGACATGTGTAGTTTGTACGCAGGCACTTTTAATTAATTACTTTCCAGGTATCATTTATTATTCTTGTAAGCCTTTTGGCATCATCATGGGCAGAACAGAAGTTCGTAGAGCCACCAATACGCGTGGACTTCGAAGCCCCTTTGGAATCCAGATCAACTGTGTCCAGAGAAGTTATTACCGATTGGATTGAAATGTCAATCGATCACTTCGATCCTCAAAATCGGGACACTTATCAAATGGTTCGTAGATTTTATATTACACTTGTTCAAAATACTTCGAATTACTAGTAACTCTGTATAGGAAGAATGCGTTTAATAGTAGGTGTTAATTGAAATGTAGTCATATGTTTTAATAATCTTGTTAAAGTGATGACGTGTTATAAATCGATGGCTACCGTCTCATTGTCATCGCGTCTCGCCTGAGCCAAACATACAAGCGAAAAGAGGCGCGATCGGCCCTATTTACATTTCTTATGACGTTTTCACGTTAAATAATTTCCGTAAACGGGATTTATTTCTTCCAGCGTTACATGTATAACGAGGAATTTTTCGGTGGTAACGGGAAACCAGTATTCATTTTAGTGGGAGGAGAGTGGGATATAGTTCCCGGGTGGTTGCAAGCCGGCAATATGTACCTGATGGCACAAGAGAACCAGGGTTACCAGATATATACAGAGCACAGATATTACGGTGAAAGTCTGCCGTATCAGTGAGTTTTATATTTCTACTTCAAACCTCTCTCTTAAACAGTTGTGTTTTTATCAATGAAACTAAATTGATATCTCTCTCTCGAACAGATTTATTTTGATCAATGAAACTAACTTCCAACCTCTCTCCTGAACAGTTATGTTTTTATCGACGAAACTAACTTCAAATCCCTCTCCTGAACAGTTGTGTTTCTATCAATAAAACTAATTTCAAATCCCTCTCCCAATCAGGTCTATTTTTATCAACGAAACTAACTTCAAACCTCTTTCCTGTACAGTTGTGAGTTGTATTTTTATTATTGAAACTAGGTTGAAATCCCTCTCCTGAACAGTTTTTTTGTAAATGAAGCTAACTTTAAACCTCTTTCCTGAACAGTTTATAACAATTCTTAACAATTTCAGAAATTTCACGACAGAAAACCTTAGATTTTTAAATGTAGACCAGGCCTTAGCAGATCTTGCTTATTTTATAAGTGAGCTTAAGCAAGATCCAAGGTTCGTGAACAGCAAAGTGGTTTTATACGGTGGTTCATATGCTGCCAACATGGTTCTATGGTTCAAACAGAGATACCCTCACCTGGTACTTGGTGGAGTAGCTTCCAGTGGACCGATCAAAGGACAAGTTGATTTTACAGGTAAATATATACACTGTAGTTACTCTCTTGTTATTTACTCTGTTGCCTACTTTTAATGGCTGTGAAGTTTTACGCACTTCTAACGGGAGTACTTTGTGAAGTCCTGAATTTGCTTCCCGGCTGGGTAAATTTATCGCTCGCTCGCTCGCTTGCTTCAACCGATGGACGTCCACTGCTGGACATAGGTCTCACGAAATGATGCCCACAAGACCCGATCTTGTGCCGCCTGGCTCCAGCGGCTACCGGCGATCCTCCTTATATCGTCGGTCCACCTTGTGGGGGGTCTTCCTACACTGCGTCGTCCAGTGCGGGGTCGCCATTCCAGCACTTTCCGACCCCAACGTCCATCGGTTCGTCGGACTATGTGCCCCGCCCATTGCCACTTCAGGTTCGCGATTCGTAGAGCTATGTCGGTGACTTTGGTTCTGCTACGGATCTCCTCATTTCTGATTTGATCGCGTAGAGAAACTCCGAGCATAGCCCTCTCCATCGCACGCTGAGTGACTCTGAGCTTCCGCATGAGGCCCATAGTCAGCGACCACGTCTCAGAACCGTAGGTCATCACTGGCAACACGCACTGTTCGAAGACTTTGGTCTTCAGGCACTGAGGGATATTGGACGAAAAAGTCTTCCGGAACTTCCCGAACGCTGCCCAACCGAGTTGGATTCGGCGGTTGACCTCTTTCTCGAAATTGGACCTACCTAGCTGGACTATGTGTCCCAGGTATGTATACTCGTCAACAATTTCGAGTGTAGAGTTCTCAACGATGACTGGGTGGAGCGGAACATGGATATTGGACATAACTTTCGTCTTATCCATGTTCATTTTTAGGCCCACCTGTCGAGAAGCTCTGCTGAGGTCATCGAGCATTGCATTGTAAATTTATAAAATTACATAATAGGTGAATTGCCACCAGATTAGTGCGCTACCATATTAGAATGTATTATCATTTGCCGTCAGGTGAGATAACAGTCAAACGAGATAACCTGTTAGTATTAATATTTCCCATAAATCTTTCTTTATTTTCGATTGGCAAATTACAACATACAAATTTTGCCCAAAATATACAGGGTTATTCAGAAACATCTTCTATACCGAACACCTTAATGATGAATTTTAAACAGTACTTGTTTTGGGCCATCATTGGGATCGTTAAGAATGGTGGGACCCAATCCTGGGCAAATGTTTTTAAAAATACCATTTTGTCGTTTTCTATGAAGGAAACCTTCATATCTCAGAAGATACTTTAAATATGTAATGTGTGTAGCTTTGCAATCAATTAATTTTAAAATATTAGATTTCCGAGGGAAAAAGCAAGGTTTGTTAGGAATTTAATTGTCATTAAAATATCGAAACTTATTGAAATAAATGACGAGTGACAAATTAAAATGCCACAAACTAATCTCCAAACGATTCAGCCTAAAAATCGCTTGGTGCCACATCTTGATGACGCTAATCACGCGTTTACTCCATACAGATTTTACCCTCATGCACTTAGGTGCATGAGGGTAAACTCTTCTTTAGAGAAGAGTCACTTCAAAAACCCACTTCTATAAGAAAGGAACTGTAGGATATTAAATTTAAAACATTTAAGAAATTAGCTTGCCATATTTATTTATATTTTTTAGGTTACTTGGAAGTAGTCCATGAGGCATTTTTATCAGAAGGTGGAGAAGGATGTATGGCAACCATTAGAGAAGGGATAGCACAGACAATCGTTGCAATGCAAACTGAAGCTGGCAGGAGGAACTTAGAACAAGTGTATAGGTAATAATAATATAACTTTTTACTCAATAAAGCACGAAAAGGAAGGAGGAGGGGGCAATGAGGTTCTTTAGGCTTCACTACAGTTTGTTCGCGTTAAGAATGCAGTGAGTCATCATTCTAGTTGTAGATCTTTAACTGGTCAAGGTCAAGTACTTTGATTCATAATAACGTAACTAAAAATACCTTATTGTATTTTTTTTAATCAAGAATTTTGGAGATTGGCGCTGTAAGCCGAAATACAGTTTTAACTAGTTCGGCTACAGAGGGTCACATAATTTGGGACACACTGTATATATTAGAATTAATTAAGTAAAATCTTTCTGTTGTGGTGTTCAATTAATTTTATTTTACTTTTACACTCACGCTCGTTTACGCAAATATATATTGTATGTCGGAGTGCAACAGTGGATTGCCGGTCCGTATGCAATATTCTGTGGAACGCTGTCGTGTCAGTCCGGCGTGTCTCTCGGTGGTTCTCGGGTGACGGCCCGCCGGTGCTGAGTTAATAAAGTGTTTGATTGAATCAACATTACCCATTAAACGCCCACAGTATGGACCTTATTATAATATATAGTATTCAATATAGAAGGCTTTAATACAATCCGTATCCCCTTGGAAAGATCTCTTCCAGGAACCCCAGAGAGATTTTATCAAACACTAGCAATGCCCCGCGGTTTCACACGCCTAAATACCGATCTCGTGGCAGTGGAAAGTTTACTAAGCCTGATTATAGATTTATTTTTGTTAACATAAAAGTTTATAATTTACTTCCTTCCACATTATTAGATACACACAGACATTCGTAATCTAATCCTAAATATTTTATTTAACAACGAATATATATCTGATTAATACATTTTTAGATTCGTAATAACATTTACGTAGAATGTCCGACATTAGCAAATTTAAAAATACTCTACAGGTATTGAAAAATTTCTTGATTTCAAGGAGGCCAATTCAAAAATCAATATTGAGTTTTCTATTACGATTTGCTCAATATTTGCCCGAAGTTGGGAAGCTGGCGGTGTGATCCAACCCCGTGCCTCGGAGAGCACGTTAAGCCGCCGGTCCTGCGCCTGATCTCTCACAGGTCGTGTCGGATTCCCGTCACATCGGACTATGAGAGTGCACTTGTGTACTATGCCTGCCAATCCGTAGTGGAGCAGCGTGGTGGGTCTATGCTCTAAAAACCCTCGCTCCTCGGAGTGACGAGGCCTGTGCCCAGCAGGGGACGTTAAAGGGCTGCTACTTACTTACTTATATGTCGGAGAAGAAGAGAGAAAGAAGCAAAAAGCATAAGGGCGCAAGGCTCCCCGCTGACATCGTCATTAATGGCATCCATAATCACATCTATTTCCACGCTTTGGTGGGTAATGCCGGTGCAATCAAACACTTTATTAATTAACTCAGATTATAATGTCCAATCACTTAATGTTTCCGATAACAATTTAAACAAAGACATTAATAATAATAGCTAAGAACGCAACAGTTTCAATAGTCGACCGCTCTGGCGGACTCTCACCCTAGAATTACAGATTATTGCACTCCGACATATATATCTAATCTAGCTTATTATTTAAGTTTTTGTTTGTATTAATGCGTTTTGTTATATATCTATAGTGTTTTTTCATTTTAGGCTATGCCAACCGCTTAATTACGATAGCCTATACGAGCTGGGCTATTTCTCTGGGCTAATCAGTTGGACATTTTCCACTTCAGTGCAGCAGGCGCGTCCCGGGACACTTATTGAGATTTGTAACAACTTTGCAAACAATGTTTATGGTGAGATATGTTATACAAAGATTTTTCTTAATATTACTAGTAGCTCAAAATAGTTAATTAACAATTTTGAAGTGAAACTTCTTTAGGTGCATGAGGGTAAAATTTTTACGGACGGAACGCGTTGTTAGCGTCACAAAAATGTGCAGCGTTTTTTTACTAATTCGTTCGATGCTTAGATAGTTTTAATTTTTACATGTAACATGTGGCATTTTTGTCATTTGAAATTTCAATAAATTATTTGTATTAATTTTCCACACTTTTAATATTTTAATTACAATCAAATTTGTAATATATCATTCGTTTTCTTCCTCTGAATCTCGGTAATCTAAAGGTTTAGATTTGTATAAATATAAACAAGACTTAAAAATTACTTTGCCATAGAAGTTTCACTTCTGACATGGGTACTTTGTACGCATGCACTTTTTTTTTCAATAACTCGTTTACTTTCAACTTTTCGAGAAAAATGGTAATGAGAAAAGTGGTTCGGAATTAAATTTCCTACAATTTTGGTTATAATAATTTTTTTCCTAACATTGATATTTCACGATTTAGATCTGAAAAGAGGTGGGGAGAAACAAAGAAGGACATCATTATTGATACTAAACATAATAGTACTAAAAGGCAAGCTTACATTTTTGCTTTGCGGTAAGTCTGGGTGGAGTGGTTACTAGCCACGACCGAAGCCTCCAAATTTTAAAACAAATTAGAAAATGTAATTTCCTAAATTTCGAACCCAAGACCACTGCCAACTAATATAAGCGGCAGCAATACTCCTGGCAAGTGATCCCCCATGGGAGCTCAAGGCGGAAATTCTCACGGCTGCTTACCAGTGTAGAGCAGCCAGTTCTAGCTAGCAGAGCCTTGACCCACAGATCTGGGGAGGAAGATCTCGGGACCCCAGTAGCGGGCGGGGCCATTGTAGGAACGATCTGCCCTCATCTGGACGAATAGCTCGGCAGAGAACAGACCGCTGTCCTACAAGTTGGTACAGGTGCTTACCAGTCATGGTTGCTTCGGCAAATACCTATATCAAACTGTTGGCTGTGAGCCGTCGACCAGCTGTCACGAATGTGGTGCCTCCATAGACACAGCCCACCACACGGTGCCAGAATGTCCCACCTGGGGACCTCAGCGAGTGATTGTGACATCGCTGATCGGCAAATACCTCTCACTGGAAAGTATAATAGGTGCAATACTCATCAGTGAGCAGACCTGGAGAGCGGTTGCCTCCTTTTGCGAGACTGTCATCTCGCTTAAGAATACACCGCAAAGGGAGAGGGTGAATGCGGCCGAAACATTCCAGCCCCAACAAAGGCGAGTAGGGAACAGGAGCTGGAAGTTCATACAACTCCTCCCCCTGTAGAATATCTGTGAGCCGGCTGCAACCAATGGGCCAGAGAGGAATGCCTTCCTTAACGAACTTCTGATTCCCCACCTATGGGTTAAGAGAGTATTGCGAGTTTATCCTCTCGAGGAGTCCCACACTCCCGATTATAAACTTTATTACTTCTATTAACTGTTATTTAATTTGAGTGTATTTAAAATATTGCCTACGATGTGTCTCAGGTTCGACGCCCATGCAGCAAATTGGCGGTTACATAGCGGCCATACGTAACCTCGGCGCGAACAGCTGCTGGAACATGAACTACGACAGCTACATCGAGAGATATCGCACACAAAATGATAATTGTGAGTTTTACAAATCACACTGCATTAATTTCACCATAGCTAGCTAACAAGTATCTATAAGATACAAAGATAGAGAGGCGCGATCGGCCTAATATCATTGCTTATTACAACTACTTCTCATCAATGTTTTCTGACGATGGTAATGGACAAAGGTATAGAGAGTGCACTTGTGTTAGTACATATGAAGCGAAGTGGGATGGTTCGGTAAGATGTATAAATATTACACCAGTAAGGCACTACTGGAATTGGAAGACAACTAATGTGTGCTAGTTGTTAGGATAAAGAAGACACTATTATAATTATTACGTTGATAAATGACCGGAGCGTGATTTTAAGACATGGCTGTGTTAGCTACCTGCAACAAGATGTGTCCCATGTGGCAGTCTCTATGGGGCGAGCGAGGTACTTGAGATACGGCATACGGCGATGGCGTTTACGAATCTGTGTGTTTGTTGATAATTAGTGTACAAAAGGTATTTGTTATTCTATTTATATAATCCAATATTTTTAGGCAGTTATAATATTTAAAACTATTTTACAATATAAAAGTGTATAAATATAAATGAATGTAGTCTTGCTACGCATACATTTACACTTAAATGTTTACCAATTCGCAGCGGAGCAGCGTGGTAGGACTATGCTCTAAAACCATCTCTCTTATGAGTGAGGAGAGCTGTTCCCAGCAGTGGGGCGTTATCATACTGCTACTTAACTTTTTTATATTTGTAGCTCGTGCGTGGTATTACCAAACGTGTACAGAGTACGGTTTCTATCAAACCGCGCCGCGTATTGGCACAGTGTTTGACCAGCTCATTTGGCTCACCGTTCCGTTCTACGTAGACGTTTGCAAGCAGGCTTTCGACGAGAAGTGAGTAGTTATTTATTTAGCCCATTCTTTTTCTTCTTCTTTATGTTTCTCCGACTAGTGGAGGTTGGCAGTGGGTTGTCCATATTTGACTTTGTCCCTCGCGAGACTAAATAGTTGAGCTACACTCGTGATCCCGAACTCTTGGTCCAATACGCCTCTTGCCAGTGTAGGGACAGCCACGCCAATAAAACTCCAACTCACCATTTTCCAATACCGCTTTACTTATTACAATTATTTCGCTTTTTCCCATCATCCTATCTCCAGCTCGTTTTTCAAAATCCCCATTAAAACCATCATTTTCCCTTCCAAAATATTCTTATAAGCCAAGCTTTTTTATTCTCATATTTTTCGCCATCGTTAAACCATATTTAAAAGTAATATTACCGATTAATTTTATTGAGCTTTACATCAGTAACTTCGCCCATCATTATTAATTGTCAGAGTCCGTATCTGTTATTTGTCAGAACATGCGCCAGATACGCAACATTTTTATTTTGACGGTTTTCCAAAGTTCCCGATGATAATTCATTCGTTGCCACCATGGGTCCAACTGATCTTGAGCATGCGTCGATGGGCCCACATCTCAAATGCTTCTTAACGTTCCTCTTTTATCGTCCAAGACTCGCATTCATGTAGAAGTATAGGGTCTTGTTAGTAAGTACTTTTTTATACTTAGGAAAGCACTACGGACGACTTCTATTCGGGTTTGATTTCTGTTTCCCTATCCTATTCTTCAGTCAGATATTTATACTTCTCACCTGTACTTGGCTAATTCATAATAACCCATCATTTATTTAGTTTGATTATAGAATGCTCATAATACTCAAATTCTGAATTTATTATTTGATTTGTCAAAAAGTATCCAACCTATTTTATTAGATATGATTAGAGAAAGCCTAGACGAGATTCTTTCCTTCCAAATTATCAGATGACTGTACCAATAGGTATACAATTTCAAAACCAAGTGAAGTGCCTATGTGAATGTGTTGTAATATTTTCTTTATTAAAATCCAGGTTCGATGAAGAGTTCGTTTATGATGCTGTTGAGCGTGTCAACTTGATGTTTGGGGCATTAAACCCTGATGTGAACAACACAATAAACATCCATGGCAACATTGACCCGTGGCGCGCCCTAGGGGTCTATAACCAGGACCTCAAAGAAGGATCGCCGACTGTTAATGTTCCTAGGTAAATATATATTTAACTACATCCCTTTAATGTAATATACCTTAGGACGATTGATATAAATATAAAACGGAATGATAATTGCTTAACGTTTCAACTTTAGTTAGAAATGTGATCAAAACTTATCCGGAACAAAAAATATTAGTATTAATAAAAAGGCGCCAAAGTCCGTCAAATATTATAATTACGATCAGGTTGGTTGTCAATGTCAAAAAAAATGAAAGAAAAACAAAATTTGACTTGTAAACGACTGGACAAACCTCAAATATTTGACATTCATTAGAAAAAGAATTAAAAAGAAAAACCTTCACTTTTAAATTTTATTTTGATTTTTGAACGACGGTACGAACGTCAAATATTTGACAGGAGGAATAATTTTTTCATATTTACTCACCTTTGAAACTTTCCCAAACAAACCAATATTAGCCAAATCAATCCAGCCCTCCCTCTAGTTTAAGCGAAATTAAGCAATTGATTTTTATATAAAAGGTGTTAGGAGATAGCTGCCGAAAAAAAACAAGGAACGCACGGCTCGAAGATCAGCTGTTTATGATATTCTTTAGTGTCTTTTTTATGAAACTGGCGTTTCACTTAGCTGTACTAACATGATGGAGCGTTAGTAATGCTAACAAAACTTTAATAATCAGGATCAAATTTTTCCGTCCCATTAGCAACGATGTTATTAGTACTATCATCGGTCTTCGTTTTCGGAAGCGGTCTCCTAACAACAGGATGTGACCAATTAATACTAAACGCCATTTAAGTGTTACGTAGGGATAAGATAGCATTTTGTGCTGTCATTTATTTTTTTGTACTTTACTAAAGTAGTGTTCATATTTATTTGTGACCTTATAGAGCATCGCACTGCTTCGACATGTCAAGTTGGCGCGCCACAGACACTATAATGATGACAAACGCCCAGCAGTTCGCGAGGAGAATGGTGGCTCAGTGGCTAGCTAGTTAAGACAATGCTTCAATAAAAAGTATTTATTTCTTCTCTTCGTTTCTCTTTAATATATAGCGCACGTTATTACCAATTAGTTCATCACATCTAATGCTATATTAAATTTTGTGTCATTATTCTTCCAAAATAGTGATATAGATGATAGTGATGGTTTAGTCATATTTTTATAAATATAAAGAGATATCATTTATTGCCGTACTAATGGAAGTATTTTAAATGTTACGTTTTAACAGCTATATAATCAACAAAATTTCCCTAAAGGTTCTCCCAGGTTGATGTAATCATCAAAATTAGAAAACGTTGCCCTAGGTGGATACAATCATCAAAACTACAAAAATGATGGCCTAGGTTAATATAATTATCAAAATTACAAAAATGATGGCCTAGGTCGATATAATCATCAAATTTACAAAAACCGTTGCCCTAGATCAGGCCTGGGCAAATGGCGGCCCGCGATAGAATTTTGTCTGGCCCGTGAAAAATTGTATATATTATTATTAAAAACACAAATATTAGTTTTTCTGGAAAATTTAAAACAAATTTTATTTTAATCACAGAAGCAGCTTTTAATATAATTAAAATTTATTCTTCCCAAAATCTACAGTTTTTACGATCAAGTTAATTTAGTTAATAATAATTAGATATGATTATTTGTAAAATTAATAATTACATCTATTTGAAAATACCCCCGGGGTAATCTAAAATATATGATATAACATCCTTAACAAAAGCTATACTTGAAATTAGAAAAACTGTTTGGCCAGAGGACAAATTTTCATATGCAATGTGGCCAGACTATCATAATATAGCCCACCCCTATCTTAGATTGTAAAATTCGGTTATACAATCATCAAAATTACAAAAAAGTTGCCCTATGTTGGTAAATAGGATGATTATACTCATCAACATAACAAAAATGTCTATAAAGCAAGTTGACTCTATACATGCTGGTTGTCGGACATTCTCGTTGAGGGTTTACTAAATGAAATAATATTCCACAGTTCCTTTTAATGTTTCGGGAAACTAGTTTATTTATTATTAGTTTAAAATTCCACATTCAGACAAGTCGAAAAATACACAGAAGTTAGAGGTGTCTCGTAGCTTTCAACAGCTCGGAGAGAAAATAATCACAAAAACGAACTCTACTTCGCACTATTGAACTCCTAGTAGAATATTATACACACTGTGAGGGCAACAACCGCCTATCTACACTATATAGAAATATGTTCTTTTATGAGTTTCCTTAATATGCCGTCAATGTATGGTTTTAGAGTCAGTCACTGGTAATTTGATTAAATAGATTAACTGTGCCTAAACGGTGTTACCCTAACCCGTGGGAATATAGAGAAAACGTCCCAACGCCTCTAAATCGTAAAAAAAAGGCTGCCAATTGTGCTTTCCTGTACTTAGTGAAGTTATCACATTGCTTTAGGGAAACCTTTGAGTCAGTAAATACTTCGTTTATATAGGCACACTTTATCCAATGATTTCACCCGATCCCGTGGGATAATGGGTATTTCCTTTATCAGTGAGAGTTACCTTCGCAAAAAAAAAATCAATATACAGTTTTAGGATTAGTTAGTTTGTTGTATTTGTATTGCACAGTTTCCAGAATGTTCTAGATGACGTCATAGCTGCTAATAGGTCGTTGTTGCACTCACGTGTTATTTATAGACACATATCACTGGCGGAATCATCGTACAGTATTAAATGCACAGTGCACTACTGCTCCGGACGAGTCGGTGTGTTTTCAAAATGGCTCTTTTCCACGTTATATTCCTTTTCGGAAACACAACACAAATAGCAGTTGGCGCGTGGCGACGCTACTTTAACGGACATTGACTTCTTTATATAAAATTTATGACAACAGCTTAACATTGACTAATTAATGATTATCTTGACTCTTCCAAGTAATCACTAAATACTCAATCTGGTATATAATTAATCTTATGCAAAATTTGTCAGTTTTAAAAGGTGGTAACCGACTTCGAATTTGACAGTAATACATGATTACGCTCACTTAACAAAGTAATCATTACATCCTCAGAACAGTAATCATTTAACTGTAGGTGAAACGTCAAAATTGTAAAGGTTGGTTATATAAAGTTATAAACCCATGAGTTTAACAGTAATACATGATTACGCTGACTCAACTAAGTAATCACTACATCCTCAGAACGGTAATAATTTAGTTCCACGATTTTATTGATATAAAAATGATGTTTGAACGAATGAGGAGATTCAGTGTCATTTATTGTTCGATAATATTATATAGAAGTCATTGTCCGTATTAGAGAAAATACACCGACACCTATAATAACTATTTAAGCTTAGTAATAGTCGTCACCACACGCACTGCTGTCTTTGCAGTGTAGCGAGAGAGAGGGGGGGAGACTATAATCTCACACACACTACTAACTTTGCAGTGTAATGAGAATGATGGAAATTAATCTCACCTACACTGCTGGCTTTACATTGTAAAGATATAGAGGAAGATTACAATCTCATTCTTATCGAGATGAATACATTTGGTTTTGAAATATAAAATTACCCAGAGAGACTACAATCTCACAGGGATTTTGCTGTGTTAATACATAGAATACATTCTCCCACACTAACCACTGTCTCAGTAAAATAATATATATAGGGAGATTACAATCTCGTATGTTTTTCGAGATATGAAATATAGATTACAATCTATCGAGCATACTACTTTAATTGCAATATAAATATAAATAGAGATTAGAGTCTCACATACTCTACTAGCTTTGCAATGTAAATGTGGAGATAACAAAGTCGCACACTGCCGTTTTTGCAATGTAAAAATAGGGAGACTACAGTCTCACTCGCACTCGCTCCACTGTGACGCGTCCGGAGAAGTAGTCTACTCTACTGAACATCATAGCACTAACATATCACAAGCTCACTCATAATGAAAAATTCGAGATTATTGGCAGTCCATTAACCATTCAATGTAAAAAAAACAATTTGCACAATAAGCACTGGAAACATAACCGTTTTTACAATATATTACAAAAAAAAAAACAACCGATATGTAAAATGGCAGGTTTTTTAGCTCACAGAAGACTGTTGGCAACCGATTTACTAAAGAGCTTCCATTAATTACGCGAGACTTGAAGGGGAGAGAGAGATCTCACCTTATCTAATCTCAAAATGAAGGGAACTTGATAAATTATCAGATTAATTCATAAATCTCATTTGACATTTTAAGAGATCTAAAGCTCATATCTCCCGAGGGAAAAAAAGACATCGAATATTACAAAAATCATCTCGCGTCACGAAGCCAATAGGTCATCCAGTTACGAGGAATCACATCTTGGAAATAGAGGGGGGTCTTTGTAAATTTCAGGTTAATCAATAATCCAAAAAGCAACCCAGTATTCTATAATTCACTACATTCAACTTACTAAACATATTAATTTACACAAAAAAGACTGTGTTTTTTAAATTCCTCCCATGAGATTTTATGAGGGAATATTTACATAATCATCTCCACGTAATTAATGGATGCCTCTTGCTACAAATTTAATAAGAGATCATTCATTAAATGGGTGACATTGAGAGGAATCTCAGACAATCTCATCTTGCAAAGAGAGGGTCTTCATAAATTTCATTAATCTCCCCAGAGAGGAAAGTTGTAAAATTGCCAGAATTATCTCACATAATCAATGAACGCCCTCTATATTTCATTAAAATGTCGTAAAACAATTGTATAAATTACATTGAAAAATAAAACATCTGTGGCTGCACAGAGCACCACCAAATTACACAGTGTAATACACAGTACCAAATACATCCTTTAAAATGTCATATAATAAAATTTCATCAATATTTAAAAACGTCATTAAATGACATTTCACATTAAATTATTGGTCCTAAATCGGTATATAATAAAGTACTGGTTAAATAAATAACATGAAATATGCATAGGTTTATATTAAAGACAGCTTGTATTTGGTCCTAAAACCGATTGTTAGGATCAATTGGTAGCTAATGATAAAATATGTTAATTTATTTGAAAGACATGACAAAGACTTCTTTTGAATAACACGTCGCTTTATATTATCGGTCCTAAAATCAATATTTAGGACCAATGGATCTAGTAAGTCTCAAAAGTCAAATTATAACCCAGATATCTCTTTTGGAGCCTTAACAACGCCGTTACGCTTTATAGAAAACTTATGTAGACCGCGCTTTAGTTCCTAGAACTATTCATAGATGGCGCTGTACTGTAATAGGTTTTATTTAAATCTATGCACATTTGTCAATATCTTAGTAACTAAAATATTTTTTTTTATACAAGAAATAATTTAAAACAAAGCCTTTACGCTTTACATAAAAAACATAGTTCTGATATTTTTCAAAAGATGACGCTGTACGTGATATGTATGTCTTTAAGTGTGTTTTTTAAATAATTAAAATACATTAGTGTCAATAATCGGTCACCAACTCAGTCTATCAACAGAAGGACTGCCGTTCCCCCGAACTAACTCAAATTCATAAATGACGGCACCCGTTACGCCTATTAAACTAATTCAACGAATACTTAACAATTAAAAAGTTGAAATCGCGCAAATTAATGTAAAATGATACAATATCATTCGCGAGATTTTTCGCTGTAACAAATAATCTATTCTATAGATGCAGGGATTCCCAAACGGTATTCCGACCCCTTGGGGGTCGCAATCGTAAGGCCAGGGGTTCAATATAAACGAAAACCGATTTTGTGGGTCACACCTATTGAACAAGTTTAGTTACGTGTATCAATTTATTAACACAATAATTAGGAAGTATTGCGATTACATTTTTTTAAACGAAAACCGATTTTGTGAGTCCACAGGATACAAATATCGACCCCTATTATTTTATCAACATCTTGAATAAGTTTAGTTACGTGTACCAATTCGATAATAAGTATCATTATTGAAACTTTTAAAGAAATCAACTATTTTGCAATTTCAATGTGCTTTTATTTCAAAACTACCTGTTCAAGTGTTTTGACAGTCATTATAAACAAAATATAAGTGTTAATGTTGAGTTTACTGAAATCAATATTTTCCAGAAACAAAGTACTATGATGAAGTAATTTGTCTAGGCAAAGTTTTGAGGTGTTAGAAAAGGGGTCTTAAGCCTCCATAGTTTGGGAATCCCTGCTATAGAGAGTCTGCAATGGCATCCACGCACTCTCGCTACAGGAAAACGTACAAGGTTCGAATAACTTGATGAAATATTTACAATGTTACTAAATGTACGGTGATTTTCTCAATCCACAAGTGTCTTTGTGTTTTCCCACGGGAAGCCGTCGCGTCCAAAGTGTCCGTATGTGCTTGTTTTCTGGTAGATTGGTGCTCTGAGATTCAAATCTCTGTAAAAAAATAGAAAAAAAAAGGTGTGTTCATATAAAGTACACATGATAAAAGTGAAACTTATTTGGCAAACTAATTTTTAAGTCTAATATTTATACAAATCTAAAATTTTAGATTTCCGAGACTTAAAGAGAAAAATAAATAGAAATTTTGACAAAGTTTTTGTTAAAATTTTTATTTATTTTTTGATTTTTAGTGAATCTGAAGTAAGATTACAGACACATATATTTTATGCCATAAACCGCATCTTTACTGTATGCCGTTGAAGAGATCCATTGATCTTCATATTTAACTACGACTAGCACTTGACCATACCGAAGTTACGGTAGGCAACTCAAATATCTGGATCGCCTATGGAAGATTCTGTCGAGTATAGTTCATTTGCTCCTAATAATTGAAGTGTTCCGTCACTTTGTCATGGATTCCATCATCAGAACCTAACCAAACTATCATAAAACAACACTACATTTGAATGTTTTTAAGGTCTAAGAAATATCAGATTATACCTCCACAGAATCGTGATCTACTCAAGTGAGAGTAATATTACAAATGCACAAACTTACTTTACAATCTTTCCAGGTCGTAGATCGAAATTGTTTTTGACGATGGAGAGCAGCTCCTGCTGTGTTTTGTGCGAGGTACCATAGTCAAACACGGTGATGGACAGGGGTTCGGCCACACCTATGGCATAAGCCACCTGGAAAACAATTAACAGTCTAATAATTTAACTCTTAATAATTTAACTTATTTATTACTGGTTATAATTTGACTTCAATGTGACACCGGATGATAAATATTAAACACAAACCAGATATTTCTTTTTATTGCTGACAGGTTAGCGCTTGACCGTGACCCCACTTGTGATGATAAAGTCTAAGATGGAAGAGTGCTAATCTGGGTAAGAGGAATTATAACCCCTTACGTTTTCTACACGGCATCGTACCGAAACACAAATCACTTTGTTTTGGCGGTACGCCTTTGCTGGTAGGGTGGTAACTAACCACGGCTGAAGCCTCCCCATCCCACTAAACCAGACTTAGACAAATTAAAAAATACAATTTCCTACCTGCCCAAATTTAATACCCAACCCAATACCGGATGAGAAATGAGTAATAGGGAAGATTAAAAGCACTTTATTTAACACAGAGAATCATTAATATTTGATTATCACGAGATTTTTATATAAAACTATAGATTCCAAAAATTTGATCTTCAAGAAATATAGGAAATTTACTAGGCAGTTTAATTTTCTAAAATTCTTGTTTCCTATCATCAAACGTTTTTATTAACCGCTTATTCACGATCAATTTTAGAATATATAAAGTGCTTAATAATTCACTTGTGTGTCACTATTAGATTTAGTTTGGCCAAATCAGATATTTGGCTGACTAAAGCTTCAAAGTTAGCCAGATACTCAGTATTTGGTAACCATTAGGTGGTCACAACATTTATCCATTTCATCTATAATAAATATACACTGAGATGGTAATAACTGGAGAGGCAATTATCTTTCTAGTATGGGGTATCTATCGAGCCAAAAAAAAGACGTTTAAATAGATATTTTAACTAGTGGAAATATTGGCATCTAAACTAATGATAATACAGTATCTGTTATATCTAGTAATTCTAAAAAAAGGTAGTGTACTCGAAATAATAATGGACCATTGTGAATACATATTTGAGAACCTAGAGGTTGATAAAGGTGTTATATAACATTAATTGTGACCAACTGTGACAGTGGCATAGTTTATAGTTTTGTTTTTATGAGTATATTTCAATGGTATTTAATTTCAGTCTGTAGCTGTTTTTGGGATAGTTTACCTGCACCATGCAGCGGCGACAGAGACCAGCTCGCACCAAGGACTTGGCAACCCATCTAGCAGCATAAGCTGCAGAACGGTCTACTTTTGTGAAGTCCTTCCCGGAGAATGCACCACCACCGTGTGCACCCCAACCGCCGTATGTGTCCACAATGATTTTACGTCCTGTCAGCCCTGCATCCGACTGGAAACATAACAATTATTAATAAAAAAAAACCATATTTATCACATAGAAGGCTTATGTAACACTGGTTATAAAAAAATATATAACACAATTAAAAGTACAGTACATTAATATAAAAATGTGAGACTTGCACAATGTGAGGCGCAGTGTATTAGTCCATAAACACTATTGCGCAATGTGAGGCGCAGTGTATTAATTCATAAACACTATTGCCCAATGTGAGGCGCAGTGTATTAATCCATAAACACTATTGCGCAATGTGAGGCGCAGTGTATTAGTCCATAAACACTATTGCGCAATGTGAGGCACAGTGTATTAATTCATAAAGACTATTGCACAATGTATTAATCCATACAGACTATTGCGCAATGTGAAGCACAGTGTATTAATTCATAAAGATAGATCGTAGGGTACCAGATTCATTATGGCTAAATTAGCCAGACCATGTTTCCAATATAAATATCAAATCAAAATACACATTCGTCAAAAGAAGATATTCATCAATATCAACTATTTAAAATATATTTCAACCTATAACATGTTAAATTCTGCTGTCATAACTGTTAATTTCTCTCTTAATAATTTTAGAATAGTGGTATCTACCACTATCTCGTATCGTACATCTGTACAATGTTTAAAGTTTTTATCTATTACAAAGACTTTTAGTTGCAACTTTATGTTTAGTATATTACATGTTTGATGTGAGTTAGATTCTTACCTGAGGACCACCAATGATGAACTTTCCGCAGGGATTGATGTGTATGACTGTCCGTTCATCCAAGTATTGTAGAGGGATAACTTCTTTTATTACTTTGGTTTTGATTTCTTCACGAAGAGCCTCCAAAGTTATCTGTAAAGGGTTTGTGTTGTTACTCTATCTGCGAGGCCGTCATTTCTTTGAACGAGACAATAGAGCGAGAACGGGAAGCTGCAGCAGATGCCGCTCCCCTTCGGAAGAGGAGGCGTCTTTACGAACGCCTCTAGTCTCCTCCTTGAACATGCTCAGTCGGTTTTATCTGGGAGTGTAAAGGCGAATGCGCAAGGGAGCCTCTGACACTCCCAATTCAAGGTGAGGAGCATGTCGCTAAGTTTTAGTGGGTATTCTAGCCATGCTGACGACTCCCACACTCCCTGCCTCGTAATAAGTGTAAATTAGTGTTAGTTGATACACTAACAATCCAATCTTCACATTTTATATGCTTAACGCAAGAAAAATATAAAATGGATGTTTGCATAGCTCTATTGATTTGAAAAATGTATAAAATCATTGCAACGCATGACATGACTAAAATGTAATAAAATATAGCATTCGCAACTACATCAAATGCATCATAAAACTATTATAACAATGAAATTTCATATATAAACGTTTTTATCGATGACCAGTTAACATTTATTTCTTGCAGTGCACTACCCTGACATATAGAGTAATTAATACATGTAATTATCTAAATTTGGACTGATGGTAATCAATTAAAAGATTTTAATCATATTGAAAAGAAACTTACTTTCTCAGAGTGCTGAACTGACACCACAATAGTGTGAACACGCTGAGGTACTGTTGCCCCGCCAGCAAATACATATTCTGCAGTCACCTGATAAAAAAAGGAAGTAATATATCATCCTGCTGCCGGATATAGATCTTCTCACTCATGGGGATAAGGATTTGAAGCGAACACACATTACGCTACACCATTTTAATGTTAATTGGATACAGACATACCAAATCAGAGAGAGATCTCTGCCTAACATACTAGGTAGAATGCTGGACAAGAAGACAATAAATAAGCCTTTAAAGAGCGCTAATTAAATCCAATTAAATCAGCAAACATTTGACACCTCATCACGTTTCTCCACTAGGGATATACAGCACATTTAGCACATAATTTTTATAACCCACATAAGATAAGGTTTTGAACTTAAACCCAGTGTTTCTCTCTTGGGGGTTGGAAGGCTATATATACTCCAGAAATGTGTATTATAATTGCTTCATTAAAAAGCACATGAAAGCAATTCCAAACACATCCCTTTTAAACAAGTCTGGGTGGCAGGAGTTGTTATAAAAGCCTGTTGCCTCCTCTTTGAACACCTTCATCAGCTTGAACCAGAATTGTCAGAGAAAATTACCAACCCAGGGTACTAGCAAATTATATATACATTTTCCACCAAAAAACTAGAAGTATTTTTAACTAAAATTAAACACAAAAAACCGCAGAAATGCAGTCCAGGGTTCAAAAAGTGGGTTTTGTAAGGCTACACATTCACCAGAATTATGTATTATAGTTCTTCAAAAAAAAAGCAACTAAGCACATAAGTTTTTATAAAAAGACTGATATGGTCTGCCATGATTCAATAAAATAAAAACAGTTTGGAGCTTAAACACTAAATGTTTCTCTACAGGGGGTTGGAAAGCTACACACTTTTTTTTTTGCCGACAGTTTAACGCTTAAATGTGATATCAACTGATGGTAAGTGATGATACAGTCCAAAATGAAAGCGCGCTAATCTGGTAAGAGGCGATATAACCCTAATGGTTTCTACACAACAAAGTACCAGAAAAGAAATCTCTTTGTTTGATTATACGTCTTTGCGGCTGGGGTGGTAATAAGACACAGCCAAAGCCACCCACTAGTCCAGACTCAGACAAATTTGAAAATACGACCTTGAAAATACGGGGTCGAACCCGGGGCCTCCGCTAGCAAAACGAATACTCGCACAATTGCACCAGCGAGGCTATCAAATTGCTAACAATTGTTTAGTGGTTAAACAATTGTTAATAATTTGATACATAATAATTTTTGAATCTTTTAAAATACTCAAAATGTACATTAAAAGCGTATATTCTATTACAATCACATAATTAAAATTCTTATCTTCTATTACTGCCTCATTGGTCTAATGGACTGCCTCATTGGTCTAGTGGTTAGCATGTTCCGCCACAGACATGAGGTCCTGGGTTCGAGTCCCGGGTCGGGCCAATTTAAAAATCGATATTGAGATTTCTAATAAGATTTTCTCAATATTTGCCCGAAGTTGGGAAGTTGGCGGTGTGATCAACCCCCGCGCCTCGTAGAGCACGTTAAGCCGTCGGTCCTGCGCCTGATCTCTCTCCGGTCGAGTCGGATTCCCGTCGGACTATGAGAGTGAAGGAATAGAGTGCACTTGTCTACTAAGCCTGCCAATCCGCAGTGGAACAGCGTGGTGGGTCTATGCTCTAAAAACCCTCGCTCCTCCGAGTGAGGAGGCCTGTGCCCAGCAGTGGGGCGTTAAAAGGGCTGCTACTTACTTTTGTTTTAAATTAAATTTCTTATAAAGTCCAATAGTCAGCTATTGATTGTAACTTGACCTGAATAATACCAAATATGTAAAAGATAGCAATGTGAAGTTACATAGAATAGCAGTATGTAGTTGCTGAGATTTCTTCTTTTAAACAGAATAGGATTATTACTGGAAATGAAAATACCTACAGGTCACAGGCAGTCATATAAATAATTGCATACCTGTGTCTTGGAGTCAGGACGAGCCCACCAAAATTCGCCATTTCTTCTAAGCTCCGCAATCTTCTGATTGAGCTTGTGTGCCAACACTACTGTGAGTGGCATGCATTCCTCTGTCTCATCAGTAGCATAGCCGAACATCAAACCCTATCAAGAGGAAATATTTTAAATACTTGTAAGTTTTATTCTAGTTGTATGGTCTAAAGCACACAGTTATTTGAGAAATGAGTACCAGCTCCATGCAGAAGAATTTGCAGGCACCACCTAGTTACAAATAAATGTACTTTGTATGGAATTTAAATAAATGTAAACGTAAAGTAATTGCAATAATAATTAACCACCACCGAGAACAGATAAGGAAAATGGTTTAGATACAAGTGAGTAATTTATAAGGAAAAAAAATCAAATTCTTTGTAAATCAATGAGTCATTTATAAAGAATTTGAAAATAGTGTATATTTTTACGAAACTTATCTTTAATTCAAACATTATGAAATGTTGATTCCTATATATAAAACATATTATTATTGAATATAAAATGAAATGTAATATTTTATCATGAATTTGAATTTTAAGTCATACTGATAATAAAGATAAACACAAGTGTTTCACAATAAGGTTTTCTTTCTCCAACATTCAAATATTTTGTATATTGATTGTGGACTATATTGTTTTAATAAATAATTTAAAGTTATTCAAATTATACTTTTATCTTATATCTGTTGGTAATTCATATACTGACAGTTGCATAAATATATGTGTATATAATATATTTTCTCATTTAAAGTCAATAGTAGTAGATCTAATGAATAATTTAACTCAAGTTACAAAGGCTTTTAATTTTAAATGTCATTAAATCCAGAAATTTTAAACATAATATGAAACTGGAAAAAGAAAAATAAAAACAGACTGAAGTCTATCCCACATTTGTTGGTAAATGGACTATTGCAAACTATTTGAACTAAATAAAAAAGAAATTTAACAAAATTAACAGACCATAAAGACATTCCCATAATTGGTATTAAATAGATTATTGTAATTATATAAACTTAGACAGAACAAAAATATATGTCAGAAAAAAAATAACTCCCACATTTGTTGAAACTATAATAACATTTTTGTTTCATACACCATTTAAAATAACGTTAAACAAAATGATTCCCACATTAAGTGAAGATTTAATGTTAAAATAACACTTATTCACATTTGTTTAAACTGAAAAAATATATTGATAATATAAAACAAAGAGTTCCCACGTTTATAGAAAAATTAAATATTAAAATGAAACCTAAATGAATTTGAAAACATAACTATATTTTATTCTGCTATATTCTGAAAATTAGCAATTGAATTATGATATATAAAAAAAAATGTTGAGTAATAATTGCGCTTGAAATTTGTAATATTGTGCAATAATTTAAAACAGTAAATGATAATACTAATATGAGATTATAAACCGAATTAGCCTTATCAGTAATAAACGAACCTGATCACCTGCCCCTACTTCGTCTTCATTTCTGTTCTCATGCACTCCCGCAGCAATGTTTGGCGACTGCTGGTCCAATGCCAGCATTACACTGCATGTCTTGTAATCAAACCCTGGACCCAAACATGCGTTTCACCATGATTATTAAACACCCTTATATTTAAAATATATTATAAAAATTCCAATTCATGCTTATTAACCGTTAGAAATTGTCATGACATCATATTTCTTACAGTAACTCTGATATCAAATTAGTCTTGATTCGATACATTCTATAGATGGATTCGGTTGATATTGACAATTTAAATATTTTTTTCAAACATATACACTTAATTATAATTGAACAATTTTTAATACAATTGGATATTATATAATCAATCTCAATCTAAAGATATGATTTTGTAAATGAACTGCACTTTCACTTATTTTATAACTTAGTTATACCTTTTTTAGAATCGATCAAAATACCTTTGAGTGAGTAAAATTGCTAACAAAGTTTATTAAAAATATATCCTTAATTTGTGACATTTCTTTCTCTGATAACTATGAATGTGTGAAACCCAGATGTAGATAAATCCCTGAGTAACTAACTGGCTGGATTTTCCCAATACATGCAAATGTGACAACCTCATATATAAACCCATTTGTAACAGGCATATTTTAAATCAATACCTGATCTCCTGCCCCTATATCAATTTCCTCACGGTTTTGGTACACACCCTCAGCTATGTTAGGACTTTGCTCTTCTATAGCCACTAACAAATTTAGCGAACGCCAATCAAAACCTAGTGTAAAGGTAAGTTAAGGTAAATAGCAGCCTATAAAAGTACCCAATGTTAGACACAGGTCTCCGTCTCGATAGGAGTGGAGTTTTAAAGCATTAATGTTTCCTTCCAAAAATTGTGAATGTTCAACAAAATTTTACAAAGAGAACTTGGCTGTGCCCAAGAATCAAACCTGCAATTTTAAACATGAGTCGATGTATCTATCCATTAAGCTATTTCAGCTGTCTATCAAAATCTGTTGTACGAAACAATTATTCAAAGATTTGCGAGGTCAAATAGAAATTTTGAACACTGCTAATTCTTATAGTTTGGCCGAGAGCCAATACTACGAGATAATATTGTTCAGTGCTTACCTTTGGAGGAATCGTCGTAGCCGATATGTTTGACAGTCTCCCGGACGACTTTCTGATAATCAACATTGGCCTTAGAAGTTATTTCACCACACAACAAGATCATACCAGTTTTTGTCACGGTTTCTGTAAACAAAGACATCGTAAATACTAATCGATAATTTCACCATTCCAGTTAACAAAATATATTATACGAACCGCAAGCCACTTTTGCATCTGGATCCTGTGTTAAATGCGCATCCAGTATAGCATCGCTTATTTGATCGCACATTTTATCTGAAATATTTTAATTACATATATATTCACGTTTTTAATTAACCACGTGCTATTGGAAATTCCACCGCTACTCGACAAATGATGTAATTGAGTATTGGCGTTGCAGTGTGATAGAAAAATACGAGAGAGGTATTTGGATAACGAAAGATATAAGGTTTCTTTGACGCCGCATAAATTAATAACATAAACAAAACATTATGTATTGATGCGAAATCTGCGCACATGTAGGCAGCCATCTTTCATAAATATGATACCGATTCCATTACAATTGTGAGACTAACCTGGATGACCCTCGCCGACGGATTCAGATGTGAACAAAAACACAGATCCATCCTCCATATCATAACTGTGGCCATTTGTTTTCGCATATCCATTTACTTTTGAGGTTTCCGGCATTCTGAATTTAGAGTTAGCTCACTTAAATACGACAAATATCCCCTCGAACTAATACTGTGGAAAAGAGGTACGGCGCGACTTAGCGCTCTTATTTATAAGGTAGGGATGGCGCTATTGAGCTGCCCCTTACAGCCAATCGAATTCTGTCTGAAGTGACACAACACTAGTGTATACTGCTTGCAATTGGCCGAACTATTTTGTTTTGGTCTGTTCTAACCTAAAAGTGAAAAAAAAAAACACGTCTATGGTTATCAACGTAAGCCCGCGAAACACAAGTTTAATAGGTGTATTAACATTTAATCCGTCAGTGTATTGCTATGTTAGTATTTAATCCGTATATTACTTTCCTATGTAAATATAGACGATATTATAAAATAAAGCTGTTCATAAACGTAACCTTGAGTAGATAATCCATTTTGTTTGTTGATGAAATAATAGTATTTATAATTATTTTATTCATAATTAATTGTAGTAAAGTTGAAACCATAGTGGCTTTTCCAATGTAACCTCCATAGTGCTTTTGACAATATAAACTTTTTTAATGTAACCTTATTAGTTATGGCGTATGGCATAGTGACCAGGAATTGACAAATACGAATATATGTTTGTGTAATGTGTTTTTTTATATAAATAAAAAATATTATTACTGTGCACTCTTTCTCTATATCAACTATAAATGTGGGAAATTTTATACTTTTTAATAAAAAGTTAATTTGTCTGTCACATTACTATTGGATCCGTATGTTATATTCTTATGTAAATATATTCGATATGATAAAATAAAGATATGCATTAAAGTCACCCTGAGTAGATAATCCATTGCTTGTTAGTGCAATAATATTATTATTGTAAACTATGTAAGAATCACATAAGTAAAATAAATGCGGTAGAGGTGAGAAGTATAAGTGGATTAAAACTGAGTGACAAAGTAAGAAATAGTGTGATAAGAGAACGTTGTGGTATAAAAGAAGACGTAGTGACAAAAATTGAGAAAGGTATGCTTAGATGGTTTGGGCATTTAGAGAGAATGAATGAAAAGAGACTGACAAAAAGGATTTATGAGTCAAGAGTGAATGCGAAAATTGGAAGGGGAAGACCAGGACATTTCAAATAACGGCCAGGTCAAGAGTACTCTAAACCGACGAACTTGTATGAAAGGTTTAATGAGAATGAAAGAAGCGAAGGAGATATGCAAGGATCGTGGCAAGTGGAAGGACGTTGTCTCTGCTTACCCCTATGGGAATGAGGCGTGATGCAATGTATGTAAACTATGTAACTGTATTGAAACTTCGCAGTAGGTAGATGTTTTCAAAATCTGCGGTGTTTTTTTTCTCACCTACGTGTAATTGGCAAAGTGCTGACGCTCAATGCAGTTTTGAGATTCCTTCATAGCAATTTAAAATAAAATAATAATAATAATTTATTTATTTACCAAAAAATACAATATTTTGTTACAAAATTGTTATCTTAAAATTAGTTTGGTGTATCCATTTTACATTAGTTCTGTAGCTGAACTAGGTGAAACCTGTGTTACAGCTGCCAGTGCCGACTCTCTATGATTTGTTGTTAAAAGAAGCCCTTATTATACATATGTTGTGTTTCAAGTAAAATTTATTATTGCTTTAAAAAATTTGATAAATATTGCTGGGTATATATATATATNTTATATATATATATATATATATATATATATATATATATATATATATATATATATGTATGGTATTTTTCAGGTCCAATGTGTTTATAGATTAAGTGTTTGTGTAATGCATGGTCGTACGTATGTGTAAAAAATGTATAATTTATGTTGTTACTTTAAGAAGACTTTCAGTTTCATCATAACTTAGCTTTTGGAGGTAGGAAACGACGAAAATGATCCCTACATATTTAAGATTCATCGTAATGTTCACTAAGAACGGTTTTCCCCATATCCTTAGGGATCGATCGATCGAGCGTAGTCGCGGAGAAGGAACAAATAATAATACAATAACATTAAATGCTCAATTGCTCCCACTACGAATACAGATAATTAAAGATAAATCGTCATAAACAGATAAAAAATTTGCACATATACTCAAAACTTATAAATATCTTCTCGGATTTGATTAATTTGTTTCTATATTATTCTTATTTGTATTATATTTTACTTCACCAATTGTCAACAGGGTTAGATAGCCTTTCATTTAAAAAATTTTATTGTTATTTTGATAAAAACACGATTTAGTGTGAATATGGCGAGTAACAAATTGCTATGTATTTTCAAATGCTCTATAAATAATATTCCTTATTTATAATACAAAAAGGGTACAATATATATATATATATATATATATATATATATATATATATATATATATAGAAGAAATTCTGCGTTTATTTCAGATTTTATATCTTGTAATTTGTATTTGACTTTATTGGATTCGATGAGAAGTATTGGATTTTAAAATATCGATATTTAATTCAGAAACACAAAAATAAGCATAAAATTTCGTAATATAATTATTTTAACAAAACTATATTTTTGAACTTTTATAAATTTGTAAATATTTTAGTTTTACTCGTTCTGTACTATATTTATTTTACTTATTATAACATCACTTAAAAAATATAGGAAAAGGAAACTTAAAGTAAATAATAGTTCTTCCAGATAATCTTAAAGAAGAAAACAAAGTCAAGAATGTACACAGGCCTTCATTTACTTTATTTTAATTTTTTATTATTAAGTTGCATAAAAAATATTTATATATAGTTACAATGTTAACATACCTTGTTTTGCACAATTTTATTATTTAAAACAACACACAATCCTACTTGAAACTGATCCTTACGACCGGAAAATTATTAGCAAACTGACGGTGCGACGAGATAAGTATTTATTTAAAAGATAAATTGTTGGCGAATCATTATTACGACAAAATAGTCTGGGAGACAGTAATTAGTTTTCCTGTAGCTTACTACATGACCTGATTTATGAAAAGAATCTGAAAAGTGTCTTAATTGCTTAAGTGATGGCTTATTTGGCTACAAGTCGTGAGGTCCTGGATTCCAGTCCCGAGTAGAATCAACTTAAACATAGATATTGGGTTTTCTGTAAACAAATTTGCAATATAAAGTTGGGTATTTGGCTAAGTGCTACACATTGATGCCTCGGAGAGTAGGGTACTCTATCGGTTCTGTACCAGATCTCTCTCTAGACCAGATGTCGATTTTTTTATATCGTTAGCAGGTTAGCACTTGACTGTGATTACATCTCATGGCAAGAGATGATATAATCTAAGTTAGAAGCGCGCTACTCTGGTAAAAGGCAATTCTTATGGTTTCTACACAGCTTCGTATTGCAAGACGAATCTTTTGCTTGGCGGTACTACTTTGCTGGTAGCGTAGTAACTGACCACGGCGGAACTTTCCGACCGATCCAGACTCTGAGACAAACTATGAAATGCAATTTTCTATATTCGCTCTACCTGAGATAAGTTCGGAGCCCTCTGTTATAGTTTGTGTGTATGTTACTGATTTATTCTTAAGCGGCGGCACAAATTTTTATTTAGATTCACAACGTTGTAATATGTTTTCTTTTGGGCATAAACAGATATTTTACACGCAGATAACTGACGTTATAAGGATTAGTTACGGATATTTTTTGTTACGCGGATAACACATCGGGAACAACCCAGTGTATATATGTAGACACTTACTATATATGTACATTTTCACAATAATGTGACATTAGTAATTATAAACAAAAATTGAACGTTATAAATCTTAAGTACTCTTTTATGGCTTAACAAATGTGTTTTTTATAGCTGTAATAACAGTTTGAAGATCTTTCGCTAATAATTTTCAAATATTTAGCTCATTTATAATCTGTATTTATACTAATATTATAAACGGTTGTTTGTTTGCTTGAACACAGAAACTTCTAGTCCGATTTTAAAAATTCTTTACTTGTTAGATAGACAATTTATCGGGAAAGGCTATACATAATAACGCTAAGCCCAATAGAATTTGTGCACCAATAAAGAATATCGCTTAGAGTGCTTTTTTTTATTGCTGACAGGTTAGTGCTTATCTAATGGTAAATGTATTATATAGTTTTAGATGGAAGGGTGTTAATCTGGTAAAAGGGCGATATACCTCTTATGGTTTCTACACATCATCGTACCGAAATACAAATCTCTTTGTTTGGCGGTACATCTTTGCCTCCCACCAAACCAATCTTAGACAAATTATAAAATACAATTTTCTAAATTCGCCCTACCGGGGATCGAACCCGGAACCTCTGCTAGCAAAGTGAGTACTCGCACTATTGCGCCAGCGAGCCCGTCAGAGCTTCTTCTTCGTGTGTTGCGTAAACGGTTAAAGTATCGCAAAAATCATGTATGACGTAATTGTTCCCCTTTAAATGTTATAAAAAAGTGTGCTACAGCGTATGTCTATCTTTAAGGTGGGTTTCATGATAACCAAATTTGTTTGTTCCTTCTCTATCCCTCTTATAAAGTGTAAACAGAGTTGCATGGATCAGCTAGTGTAATCATATACATAATTAAATTATGTACGATATTCAATTCCAACAATGAGGTTATATTTTACAAGAATTGAATATGCATGTGATCTCTTACACTATAGAGGGTCAATTTATATGCAAGTTCATAGATGGGAGTTCTTCGTAATAACACACGTTTTATTTCATTTCCAATTTAGAAACAATTACTAGTCATACTCATAGGGATAAAGTAAGTGTAGTTTGACATATGTGACCGATAATTTTATATAAATAATAAATGTTTGTACCCACTGAACTATTTAACTCGAATGATTACACGTTTCGACGATTTTTATATCAAAATATTTTTCTCTTCTTGATAAGTTATGTAAACAAAGTTCATAATATATACCTACCTGCTGTTGCCGGGTAGCTTTAGTCGCGTACGTATTTTATGAGAATTCTTTGTTTTATGAGCAATTTCAATTACAGTGGGCTCTTGATTATTTGAAACTCAAGGGACCAGCGAAAAATTTCGAATTATATAAACTAGAGAAGGCCAAACTTCACTTTATTTCATGTTGGCCAGCAAAACAAGTTCCAAGAATTATTGGATTTGATATATGTACATATTTCGATAATTTCAGTGAACGATGTTTTTTATAAAAACTCGATCATAGTCTGTTGTGCTTAATCAGAAGAAGGTTCGTTTGAAAGAAAAAAGTTACAAAATTCTCTAATGTAACCTCCTTAGTACTTTTGACACTATAAACTTTTTTGATGTAACCTTATAGCGTTTGACATAATTGTCAACAATTGACAGATACGCATGAATACTCAATATGTTTGTGTAATCTGTTTTTTTTTATTTAATTTATTTTTTATGCATAATTAAAAAAAGAGTTTTAAAATTTTCTCTTCACGTGTTAATATATAGATAATAATAATTTTTATGTTATTAAAGAGTGACTTATAAATCTAATTTTACGATATTATGCTATCGTTACGAGAACGGGATAATCTAAACGTTAATATTATATTGTGTAGTTGCAAAATGTGACCGGGTTTTATAGTAATTTAACTGCGGTAATTTTTCTTGAAAAACCCACGACAATAATATATAAGAATTTTATGAGATGACCTCTACAGCTGTGTGTACCTCAATTATTTCGCTAAAATAGTTTTTTTTTGTGGAGTATTAAAAAATGTGTCGAAACAAGTGATTTTTTATGTGTAATTTAATGCTTTCAAAGCCATATGGCTTTCAAAAGACCTATGATCGAGTGGTGAGGAATGAGCTGTGGTCAACGTTATCTGCGTATGGGATGAGCGGTTGTCTGTTTCAAACATTGAAGTCTCTCTATGATGGTCCCTATGGGAATGAGACGTGATGCTATGTATGTATGTAAAGCCATAAAAGGTATAACCCATAGGGCTAGGCAGAGACCACGTCCTTCCACTTGCCACCATCTTCTTTCATTGTCATTAAACCTTTCATACAAGTTCGTCGGTTTAGAGTACTCTTGACCTGTCCCTTGTTTAAAATATCCTAGATTTGGTCCAGGAACGTTCGCCTTGGTCTTCCCCTTCCAACTTTCCTAATCACTCTTGACTCATAAATCTTTTTTGTCAGTCTCCTTTCATTCATTCTCTCTACGTGCCCAAACCATTTAAGCATACCTTTCTCAATTTTAGACATTACTTCTTATATACCACTACATTAAAATGTGTAAAATGCAGTAAAGAGGCGATACATCTTGAGAATCTCTCGATATTTAACACGACTAATCAATAGGATGTATTTTACTATATTACACCACATTTTAGGTAAGTGACCTAAAACTTTTATCAGTTATTGTTTTATGTAAGAGTGCCAAACCCCGACCCACGAATAAAATGACGTAATATGATAGGAAACAATAATTATTTTAAAAGTTACGGTTATCGCATCGTTTAAAAAATGTTATTGTAATCGCGGTACGAAAATATTGATAAACTTTTACCCTTTAAATCGTTCGTTTGTAGATATTAGAAATTGATGCTGATGTAATAAATTTATTACGATTTTTCGTTTGGATTTATGTTGTTCCTACATATTATTTGTCTATTTAACTGCAATAAGGTGGTATCTCAAAAATTTATCTTTGAGTAACTATCAAAAGAATCAGTAAACAATAAAGTTCAATGATATTTACAGATTGTTTTAACCTTAGTAAAAAATGTGGTGAAATCTTAAGTAGATCAAAAAGAATTTGAAATTCCCGCCAAAGTTCGTAAAATGTTATAGTTGTGATCAGAAATTGTGAACTGTTTATGTCAAAAACAAATGAAAAAGAAAACAAAAGTATTTTTTAAAGTTAATTGAATTTCAGATATGGGATGAAAATCAAACGTTTACATTAAAAACAAAAAAAAACTTCACATCTAAATTTATTTCTTTTATTTATTCATTTATACTTTATTGCACACATATACAATTCAAGTTAGTTTTAGAAATAAACAATGTTTAGGACAGCGATGTGCGCAAAGGCGGCCTTATAATAGGGATCTCTTACAGGCAACCTTTGATGAGAGGAGAAGTAAGCAGAAGCGGGTGGAGCAAAGAAGTACATACTAATTAAACAATACATATAAAATGTGTGAGTGTGCGTGTGTGAATGTGTGCGCGTGTTTATATATACTGATGTAAATAATATAATATGGGCGTATATGTAATAAATACAATAGCTAAGAACTTTTGTTTTATAATTATAACAGGCAAACGAGCTGGCGAGTGACCTGATGGTAAGTGATCATTGCCGCCCATGGACACCTGCAGCACTGGGGGAGCTTTTTTTTATTGCTGACAGATTAGCGCTTGAGTGTGATCTCACCTTGAGGGTAAGTGATGATACAGTCAAAGATGGAGGCGCGTTAATCTGTTAAGAGGCGATATACCCCTTACGGTTTCTACACAGCATCGTACCGTAACACAAATCTCTTTGTTTAGCGGTACGTTTTTGCTGATAGGGTGGTAACTAGCCACGGCCGAAGCCTCCCACCAATCCAGACTCAGGCAAATTAGAAAATACAATTTCATATATTCGTCAAACCCGGGACCTCCGCTAGCAAAGCGAATACTCGCACCACTGCGCCAGCGAGGCCGTCTAAAAGAGGAGCTGCTGATGCATTGCCGGCCGAGGAGGTGGAAGTTCAATTGCCTTTTAAACATTTGCATGTGGAAGTCTTGCGGGAACACTGCTGCTGGAAGTTGGTTCCACATTTTGCAGGTACGCGGAAAAAAAATCGTCCAAACCGACTCGTTGACGAGTGCCATTCGTCCAGAGTGTGGGTGGAATTTATGACTACAACGAGATGGTCGGTCGTAGAACTTAAACAGCTCCTGTGAACACTCCCCATAATAGACTCTATAGAAGACACAGAGGGAACTGTTGGTTCGTCTGTGGTCTAGAGTCTACTGTTTGATGGTCAGTTGGGGATTGCCGACAATTCGAATTGCCCGACTTTGAATCCAGTCAAATGGAAGCAGTGGATACTGGGGTGCACCGGCCCGCCCAAAGGTGGCAGCTGTATTCTAAGTGTGGCCGAATTTGGGCTTTATACAAGAGTAAACGATTTTTGGCTGTGAAGAATCGTTTAGCTATCTTAAGCACCCCAAGTACTTCCTTATTCATTACTTAATCATTTTGTATTTATTGACATGTTAATTTTAAATACGTCAATATTAGAAACTGCTGGTAATTAAAAAAAATCTATTAAGTGTTGGTAAAATTGCGCTGACGTAGGAGTTTGAAATTTCCTACACTTATAGTTTATACAAAGGAGGATGTATATATTATTTTAAAATTATGCATTTGAATTAAATTAATTCAGTTAAAAACATAGTACACACACGCACATAGAGTATATATGCGTATTTGTCAATCGCTGACAGTTATGTCAAACGCAATAAGGTTACATCAAAAAAGTTTTTATATTGTCGAAAGCACTAAGGAGGTTACATTAAAAAATTTATTATGATGGTTAAGCTCACTTATTCTATTCACCTTTTTTTCTCCTGCTTAAGCCCAAAACAAACATAATTCAATATCAAACGATGAAAGAGTTTTTACAAAAACATCGTCTACTGATACGTTTCGCATCATTATTTAAATTATTGAAGTATGCATATCAAGTTCAATGGATAGTAGTTTTTTTTGTATGATTATTTTGTTACAAATATTTTTTAATGGTTTTTTTTTTAATGAGAAAAAGAACTACTTGTTTTTTGTTCTATGTTTATAAAGTAATTTGTTTTACAATTTATCCACTTAATTATAACTGGGTATAAATTGTTATACTACTTCTCCATTAAATGGGACGTGTCAGCCTTGACTTTTGTCTGAAGATAAACCACAACAAAACCAAGTTGATGATTGTAGGCAGAGGCAACGAAAATTCGCTAATCCTCACAGAAATAGCACGCTGTGACATCGTGCAATCATACATCTACCTTGGAGCTCTTATCTCGAACTTGGAAGGTTGCCGCATGAGCTATGAGTAGAAGTGCAATGGACAAGCTGAAGAAAATATTGAGAAAGCCGAAAGTCACAAGGTGGACGCTCTGGAGATGTGGTGTAGGAAGATGTTCGGAATCTCTTCGACTGAGTTACGAACAAACGCCTCCATTCTGGATGAGTCTTGAGTCAATAGTCAACAAACCCACAACCCTCCTTGCGAGTGGAATTTCGCAAAATCCGTTCTTAGATGACCTCTACTCGGCAGAAGGAATATTCCTACCAAATTTCAAGTTTCTACGTCTTATGGTTCCAGAGATATCGTGATGAGTTAATAGAAACCTGGATATCTCATATATAAATAGATACCATTTGATACTTCTCTAATATTGCAACACCAGGCGCCCGCTCACGGTGCTCCGCTTTTTAAATCACTAATATCTTATAAGATATCCATTTTAATGAAACTCTGTTAAGAGCTGTTTTGATGTATATGAAATATACAACGAAAGTAATGTACTTAATTGAAGAATGAATAACACTGTATTTTATAAAATTGCTTGGTAAAAAACGTATTTTTTTGTGATAGGTAAAAGATAAAACCGGCTACTGTGGTTTATCCTTTACAGATATATATATACCGTCGCAGATTGATTTATATATCATTTTAAGACATACAAAACCTTAGTACATTAATTTGATATATCTCGTAGAATTAGCCAGCATTTGCGATTTAAATGCACAACAATATGTTTGTTACACGACATTACAAATCTTTAAATTTCTCATCTTTTCTGTAATATTTGATTTGAAAATTTTATTTAAATCCGTTGAATAGGTTAAAAGATCTAAGGTTACAGACTGTGTAAGCGACTTCACTTTTACTCCGAATTAAAATGTAGCAGTGACCGATATCCCTCAGTGCCTGAAGACGAAAGTCTTCGAACTGTGCGTGTTGCCAGCGATGACTTATCGTTCTGAGACGTAGTCGCTATTATGGGCCTCATGCGGAACTTCAGAGTCACTCAGCGTGCGATGGAGAGGGCTATGCTCGGCGTTTCTCTACGCGATCGAATCTGAAATGAAGAGATCCGTAGTAGAACCAGAGTCACCGACATTGTCCTACGCCTGAATCGCGTACCTGAAGTGGCAATGGGCGGGGCACATATTTCAAAGGATCGATAGACGTTGGTGGCCGAAGGTGCTGGAGTGGCGACCCCTCACAAGGTGGACCGTTGATATAAAGAGGGTCGTCGGGAGACGCTAGAGCCAGGCGGCTCAAGACCGGGCCTTGTGGATGTCCTTACGTGAGACCTAAGTCCAGCATTGGACGTCCATCGGTCGAAGCGATGACGACGACTGTATTTAAACAGAAGATAAAGATGTCACTCCTATATTGTATTAGTAGATGTTAGTATAGTTTATTTAGTTTGTATTTAGACGTATCGTATTGCAGACTTTCTTGTAGATATTAATACGTTCTATAATATTGTAGAACATTTTTTTGTTCTATTATCAAAAGTGTCTGCAATGAAAGCGACGACAGATTTTTTGTGACAAATTTGTCCACACCTTGGGTTACATTATTGCATTTTTCTTAGCGATCCCTATTCTTTTGAGAAAGTAATATAGCCTATGTTAGTCAAGGACCGATGGACGTTGGGGGTCAAAGATGCTGGAGTGGCGATGATAAAAAGAAGATCGCCGGTAGCCGCTGGAGCCAGGCGGCGCAAGATTGGGCCTTGTGGACGTCATTACGTGAGACCTACTCGTATGTCCAGCAGTGGACGCTTGGACGACGCGTGAGGCGTTGATCGATCCCTGAGCGTTACATAGCCGAGCGTGACAGTTCAGTACCATTGAATACACGACAACAGCCTAAATAAGTTACTCACTAAAACAATTTGTTTACATCTTGATTCTATCTTGTCATTCATTTAATTAGAACGAGCCTAAATTTGCTTAGTAATGTTGTAAACATTCATAGTTACATTGTAACTTCTGAGTCATCGCTTTATGAATATCAAAAGGCAATTAAATATCGTTTGTAATTAGGAAATATTAACTAGGGTTTCTTTATCAATCTTCTTTATAAAATAACTAGCAATGCCCCGCGGTTTCACCCACGTCGATAACAATCTCATGGCAGTGTTTTGATTAGATTGACATTTTGAAATTCGTTATATCTTTTGAATGGAATATGCGATTATATTAACATAAAAAGTATTTTACAGGTATTGAAACGGTCTTTAATAAAATAACATTTAATAGGATAAGGATTAATACAGTATGAAATATATGGTTTGATTATTGTCGACACTTTTATTAACTTTTAAAATGAAAAAACGTAGTTATAGTGGCATAACTACAGTAGTTGGACATATGGTATTACACACTTTTTTGTAGATATTAATACCTTCTATAATATTGTAGAACATTTTTTTGTTGTATCTTCAATAGTTTCCACAGCGCACACGATAACAGATTTTATGTTTCACACCTTGGGTTACATTAACGCATTTTTACTAGGGAGCCCTATTTTTTTGATATAGTAAAATAGCCTATGTCGCTCAGTGAAAATGCAGCTTCTTAATGGTGAAATAATTTTTGAAATCTATCCAGTAGTTTTTGTGTGAAAACGTTACAAACATACTTATATACAAAAAGACGTGGTTTCTCTTGATAATATTACTTTAGATAAACGATTGTGCTTTATACCACACGACTAAAGTAAAACTCAAGCTATTTCTTTAAATGTTTTAAAACAACGGCAAATAGAATCGTAATTCTTCACCATTTTTTATCTCCCTTTCACCTTCCGTTTGCCTCAACCGATCACACTTTTGGTAACGCTCTCGTCACGCATTATTCAACTCCCCAATTTTTGAAGCGAAAATACTCGTTACGTAAAACGTCTGCTGGGTCCTTATTTTACTGCAAAAAACTTACGACAATGTACTTGTATAAATGATTAATTTAAAATACTATAATGTCATAAAATTTAATATAATATAATGTGGAGCAGTTACAGTTCCTTCACTTGGGTGAGAATGAATGAACTAGGGGTGGATCTCTTGTTCCCCATCGTCATTAGAATGATGCTGAGCAGCGGGAGAGCATAGTGTGCTACGCTCTCCTTCTGCGGGGATGACGAGAGGCCCACGATCGTCATCTCCCTCCTTAGTGGTGTCCTTTAGGTAACGAATGCGGGGTCCGTTACCCAACAAGGAGAGGATCTGCGAGGGTTGGGCCTAAACGGGCAGTTCGCTGGCAGTGTTACGAATGTCTGTCAATCCGGTTCTCGTGACCCCGTCTCTGTCTCGTCTGTAGGAACACCGCTGGATTTTAGTTGGTATGAGTCCGGCATAACCTGGAATATCCTCCTGAGTATTCCAGAATGATGATGACATAGTTTTTAAATGATAAGTGATTATACAATCTAAGATGGAAGCGCGTTAACTTGGTAAAAGGCAATTTACCTTTTATGGAGTTTACATAACGTCGTTCCAGGACACAATTCCTTTGCTTGATGATACGTGTTTGCTGATAACTCGACCCGGCAGTTTCCTCTTTGTCTTAATACATGTGGTGAGATATTCACTGACGTATTCAGCTCTGACATTCCAGATGAATCCGCCTCAAAGGTTCAACAAAGCTGGAGCAAACAGGAAAGACTGCGCCTTTAGTTAGTTTGTATACTTTATAGGGCATCAAGACACATATTAACATATAAAACTTACTAAACGCAAACGCATGTACAAAAGGCGTTTTTATCGCTAAATAGCGATTTGCTCCAGATAACATTTGGGTTTATAAAGCAGTGAGTATCGAAACTGATGGGCAATAGCATAAACATTCATACAAATCATCTCCAGTCTTGAAAAGAAAATGTTCTTTTAGCTGCTGACATTATTTTTTTTAAATGTCAGCAGTGATTTTGCTTGGTAGTGCATTCCACAATTTACTGCCTGCACAGTAAAGGAATGCTCATAGAATGTGGTTTTATGGATTGGGATTTTTAATGTTAGATTAGAGTAGTAAAACCTTCATATGCATGTCAAGGAATTCACATCTTTCCTTTAGATACAGTGGTTTATTTGGATAAAATAGGACACAGTACAGAAGCCTTTTGGCACTCCCTTTCCACCATCGGGGTACAGGAACATCGACTGCACTTTCAAATCTCACAGAAGAACGTATTGAAGAAAAAGGATACAGTACTCTAACCTGTCCAACTCCAGCACGACGATAATTATGTTTGGTAACGTCTTGGGGTTCTTCGCAGCGTTTTGCAGGGTAGGGTTAGACCTTGAGGTCCTTTACAGTCACCCGCCTGGTCAAATCCGATGAGTCTTGTGTGTCCACGAGGCAATGTTTGTCGTACTCTGGTAATGGCTGGCAATGTCTTGGAGGTGTATGTCCAGGGAATTGTCCAGTAGGCGAAAAATACTCGTAAGCTGGCGGACACCTCCACGGTGGGCGTCTTGGTATCACGATGGATAATATCATTCCTTGCGTACTTCAGTGCTTCTATGATCTACAGCCTCTTCCTATGGTATTTTGAGCAGAAAGAGTACCAGAGAGGTTCCGCATATTTCAGTGTAGTTTTTACTGGGTGACTTAGCAAAGAGATGTGGCTTCCACCAGCGACACCAGAAGATGTCACTGGAGTTCGTAAGCAATCATGTGTCTTCCACTACAAGTTCCAAAACTGTATTAATAGTGAAGAAATATAGAGAATTGAAAAAATATATCACATGTGCCCAAGGTTTTAAAAGATAGCCACTACTGGCTTCAACTGGACACTTATCGTGTAAGTGTCGAAGGCTATCTAGCGTTACACTAAATGACTATCGGTTTTTTTTGTTATAAGAAATCACTTTGATTTGCAAATAGTTACATTAATTACCACTAAATGAAGTCGCGATTATTAATCTTCGGTAAATGTTAATAAATATTTATACATCCTTCCTTATCGGATCACATAAAACAGTCCGTATTGAGAACGTGACAAATTGGTGAAAAACAATTTTTTTTTATATATATCTCCACTTGCTATTCCGATCATGTTTGTCTGTGGTTCAATATGATATTATATTACAGCGTATTTTATCTTTATATAAGAATGTTACTCAATAACTAGTATTTTTCCAGTGAAAATTGCCTCAACGATTTCAGAGAATAAAAAAAAATTGCTTATTCTTTCATAGTGTTCTTCGTATTCTTATATTCGGAGTCGGTGACATCCGGTTTTCTCATGGATGCCATCATCAGAACTGGATTAAAAAAAAAATGTGACGCTATGACGAACACCACCTCTCATTTAATAACAAAACATCAAGATCGGTCCACTCAGTCGGGAGATATGAGGTAACAAACATTAAAAAAAAATACAGACGATTTGATAACCTTCTCCTTTTTTTGAAGTCGGTTAAAAAGGGCCAAAATTCTTTAAAAAATTGGCCTTGAACTCGTAAACCTCAAGCAATCTTTAAAATAGATTAATTTTGATATAACATTCATTTTATGGGGATAAACTTAAAGGAAAATTGCAAAAAATAGAAATCATTTATCGGTAAAATAGATGGATATCTAAGATACAGTTCGTTCGCGTTAAGAATGCAGTGAGCCAGCATTCTAGCCCGATCTTTTAAACAATCAAATCTTTCAAGTTTACAGTGACCAGTTGACCATGACCTTGTAAAAAAAGATATTTATTTCTGGAAGCTGCATTCTTCGAAGTATTTTTACGTAGCACAATATTGAGTCGTTTTCGTTGTAAATCTTTTAAACCATTCAACGGATTACAATGCAGCGTCTAGAAATAGATAGAAGTGATTCAAGAAGAAGGTTTATATGTATAATAGATATATATTATAGACCAGAAATCAGGAAAACTCGTGCACTTAAATGCAAATATTAGTTAAATTAATGCGCTACGAAATTGTGTATCTTATAAAAAGTGATAGAAAAGTTCACGGTGGTATATATTTATCTCTTAAAGGATAACCCACAGTAACAATTTTCATCCTTTACATAAAAACCTGTTATTTACCAAGGTATTTTATACAATACAGTACTATTCATTTTCCAATTAAATACATTACAGACGTTGTTATATTTATGTAGATCAAAATTGCCCTTAACAGCATTTCCTTAAATGGACATCTTAGAAGATATCAGCGATTTACAAGGCGGTGGCACAGCAGTAAAGTTACATAGGCATTAAATATACGTCGCCGTACTTCAACACCCACATTTAAATGTATACAGACACAGTTGCGTGGATCAAATAGTAATATATTAAAAATATTGTATATAGATATATTTTTATTTTAAGGAAGTACGTCTCAGATGTCATTGGACATTTCACCATGGACGTTGTGCTGTCGGCATTGACCCAAAAGATATAGATTAATAATTAAGAACAAATAGATGTCTGTGATATTTAAAAACATTTGATAGCCTCGATGGCTTAGTGGTGGGAGTACTCGGTCTGCTAGATACATACATAGCATCACATATGGGAGTAGGCACAGACCACGTCCGTCATCACGTCCACGATCCTTACATATCTCCTTCGCTTCTTTAGTTTTCATTAAGAGTACTCTTGACCTGACCCTTATTTAAAATGTCCTGGATTTGGTCCAGGAACTTTCGCCTTGATCTTCAGCTTCCTTTTTATCAGTTTCCTTTCATTCATTCCCTCTACGTGCCCAAACCATCTAGGCATACCTTTCTCAATTTTAGTCATCAAAGAATCTTTCAATATCACTTTCACACGTTCCATCTTTACATCCCAAATATGCAATTTCTTTCCCATCTTCCATTTGTTCTTATCTATCAAAATATTGCAATTCATCATAAATTCATCTCTCTCAAAAAGCATAACTTTCGTTTTGTTTACATTCACTTTCATTCCTTTCCCTTTCAAAGCTTCATTCATAATATTTACCATCTCCTGTAGCTCATTAGCGGATGACGCAAGTATTACTTGATCATCAGCGTAGAGTAAACATTTGATGAGTAATCCATGAATAGGTTGAACAGCCATGGTGACGCAACACATCCCTGTCGAACACCTCTTTCGACAGGAAACCACTCTGTGTACGCTCCGTTTATTGTGACACAAGCACTAGAACCCTCATTGAGAGTCTTCAATGCTTGAATCAGATTACCGCTGACCCCATATGTAGGAACTTGTATTACCTTATTTATAAGAGCCTGGACTTGTGGGCTTCGGCCATAGCTAGTTATCACACTACAAAAAGACATACCGCTAAGCAAAGAGATTTGAGTTCTGATACGATGCTGTGTAGAAACTATAAGAGGTTAAATATAAATTGTCTTTTACCAGATTAGTACGCTTTCATCTTAGAATATTTCATCAGTTATCATCAGGTGTGATCACTGTCAAGCTCTATCAGCAATTCAATCTTTCATGTCCATCTATCTCACGACCGAATTATTTGATCTTTTACGATATTTTTCTGAAGATGAGTATCTTAAACTCTTTATATAGAAAGTAAGAGTTAAAGAAAACTTCAATAGATGTCTTTCTTCAGTATTTAACAAAATAATTTAACTTAATGGTCGCACAGTGGTCTCGATGCGACCATAATTAATTTAATAAAGTTTAAACATTATTAAAGTTCTATTGTCATAGACTATAATAAAGAAAGGTTGCAATAATCTATTTATATAAAAATAATTCCCTATTTCCCTATGTCACGGTATCACGTGTGTACGGATGGATCGATTTAGATAATTCTTTTGTTATTCTATGTGTTATAGTCAGTAGAAGGTCCATGTTAAAGAAAAAAATAACAAAGTTACGTATTATATTAGATATTTTAAGAAAAACTTAATCATCATAGCAACTTTTCTTATGTAACCTCCTTAGTGCTTTTAACAATATAAACTTTGTAATGTAACCTTTGACATTTATATGACGTTTGACATAAATGTCATCGATTGACAGATACGCATATATATTCTATATGCGTGTGTGTATTAAATACACGGAAGTGTGTGTAACGTGTATTTTATTAATTTAATGTATTTTTATACATAATTTTATAAAAAATGTTATCGTTGTGCACTCCTTCCTATATAACCTACAGCTGTATGGGAAATTTTATATCTGTTCGCGCAATTTTCGTGAACTAGTGTGTAAAGTTTTTGTTTTACGTATTAATATATAGATTAACTAGCGGCCCGGTACGTGCTTCGCTACGTATATTGATCAAAAAAATTAAAAAAGTGTGAAAAGTTTCAATTTGTCAGCAAAATGATCCGCCATTCATTCATTTGTTACAAAAAATGTGATAAATGAAGAACCGTTCGACCGATTTTGTGAAAACTTCACATAAACCGTCTACTAAATAGTCCGTACAAAGTCTAAACATTTGGTTTGGATAGGTGAGCTCGTTCTTGAGTAATAAAATTACAACGAAAACATTGATTTTTATATATAAAGGCGCATCCTGCCAGGATGAGGCGTTACAATTTAGGGTTTTGCCTGCCATAACGCGGGTAGTCGGGCGAGGAGATCAGCGTCGGGTATTTCAATAAAGTATTCCACGATTAGTTCCTTCTTTATTAATTTCACTATAATAAATCAACACTCATAATTTTATATAATTAACAAAGTATAACTAGATTTAAAACATTCCACCAGAACACGTGGGCGCGTGTACACCCTATGAAATCCGAACCAATAATGACCGCCACCCCAGCGCTCGGTGTTATGTCAACCTCAAAAATGTCAAGTCCGATTCGATTGTAAACCGATTAACATGAATGGATATTTAAAAAAATTGCTGTCACAAACGTTAGGAGCTTTTAAAAGTTAGCGAAACTAACGAACAGCCATTTCGTCGTCGTCGCTTCAACCGATGGACGTCCACTGCTGGACATAGGTCTCAAGTAATGACGTCCACAAGGCCCGGTCTTGTGCTGCCTGGCTCCAGCGGCTACCGGCGACCCTCTTTATGTCGTTGGTCCACCTTGTGGGGGGTCTCCGTATACTGCGCCGCCCGGTGCGGGGTCACCACTCAAACACCTTCGGGCCCCAACGTCCATCGGTCCGTCGGACTATGTGCCCCGCCCATTGCCACTTCAGGTTCGCGATTTGTAGGGCTATGTCGGTGACTTTGGTTCTGCTACGGATCTCCTCATTTCTGATTTGATCGCTTAGAGTAACTCCGAGCATAGCCCTCTCCATCGCACGCTGAGTGACTCTGAGCTTTCGAATGAGGCCAATAGTCAGCGATCACGTTTCGGAGCCGTAGGTCATCACTGGCAACACGCACTGTTCGAAGATCTTCGTCTTAAACTGTTCTCGAGGGTCATTACGAATCGCCTCGCTCGCGAGTTTGACGACTTCCAGCCCCCTAAACAAGCCGGATTCCGAATAGGCTTCAGTACCATAGACCACATCTTTACGCTGCGGCAGATTATACAGAAGACCGAAGAGTGTAATCGGCCACTTTGATTGGCGTTCGAGGACTATGAGAAAACCTTCGATTCGGTGGAAACATGGGCCGTGTTGAAATCTTTGCAGAGATGCCGAATCGACCACCGATATATACATGTGTTGAAGTGTCTGTACGAAAACGCCACTATGTCAGTCTGTATACAGGACCAAAGCACAGCGTCTATCCAACTGCAGCGTGGAGTGCGACAGGGAGATGTTATCTCCGCGAAGCTCTTCACTGCGGCGTTGGAAGACCTTTTTAAGCTTTTGGAGTGGAACGGACTGGGCATCAACATCAATGGCGAGTACATCAATCATCTACGGTTTGCCGATGATATGGTCATTATGGCAGAGACTCTCGAAGATCTCAATACAATGCTCGATGACCTCAGTAGAGTTTCTCAACAGGTGGGCCTAAAAATGAACATGGATAAGACGAAAGTTATGTCGAATATCCATGTTTCGCTCCACCCAATCATCGCTGAGAACTCACCACTCGAAATTGTAGAAGAGTATACATACCTGGGACACATAAACCAGCTAGGTAGGTCCAATTTCGACAAGGAGGTCAACCGCCGAATCCAGCTCGGTTGGGCAGCGTTCGGAAAACTACGCCAGATATTTTCGTCCAATATCCCTCAATGCCTGAAGACAGCCATTTATTATTGAATTAATTGAATACTTTTCAATTCAATTGATTTCTGAACGACGAGACGAACATCAAATGTTTGACAGGTAGAAATAGTTTGTAAGGGAAAGCAAATATGTAGATTTTACTATATTCCAAGCGTATTATTTCATATTTACTCACCCTTTAAACCTATCCTGGACATCCACAAATAATTCGAAGCCAAAATTAGTTAAATCGGTTCTGTCGTTCTTTTAGCGAGACTAATGAACATCAATTGATTTTTATATACTCGTATATTTAAAATCTAATCAAGATATATCTACGAAGTGTTTGAACTTTGAATTGTAGAAAGTGCCTTAAAACTGAAGATATATAATGTAATAGGGAAAATACATTGTAAATAAAGACTTATTCGGGGCTTTGAAGAGATAGTATAAACACGTGTCAGATGATAAATTAATTATCTTAACCTCGTTATTCAATAGCTTGTGACATCAACTAACAAACAATATGTTTAAATTAATATAGATACATCTGCTTTCTTTTATTTGAAACTAGTTGAAACGCGTAACTGCGTCTGCTTACACTTATTTATTCACTTTATTGTACACCACTACTACTTACTATGTAGAGTAAAACTTATACTAAGAAGCGGCTTAACAAAAGGCGGTCTTATTTCTTTATAGCAATCTCTTTCAAACAACCTTCAGAGCAAAGAAAGACAGTAAACTAATATGTGGGTCTTTAAGTACGTCGACATTTTTTAAATAGCTGATATCTTCTAAAATATTTATTTTAATGAAAATGTGTTAAAACCAGTTTTGATCTACATGAAATATACAACGTATGTAATGTATTTAAATGGATAACGAATAGTAATGTATTGTATTAAATGGCTTCGTAAATCACAGATGTTTTTTTGTAATGTGTAAAAGATAAAAATGGTTACTGTGGGTTATCCTTTAGAGATAAATATATACCATTGCGGACTTTTTTAACAATGCTTTTAATATATACAATTCCGTACCACATTTATCTGATCTATCTCGTAAGGTTTAGCCAGCGTTTGCAATTTAAGCGCACAAAAATATGCTTGTTATACCACGTTATAAATCTTTAAATATTTCGAATTTTCTGTACTATAATATGTATGTATTATATATATAAACCTTCCTCTAGAATTACTCTATCTATTGCCTATTAATGATTTTATCTAAAACCATCTAACCTAATATTACAAAGAGGAATTTTGTGTTTTTGTATGTTTGTAATGTTTTCACACAGAAACTACTGGACCGATTTCAAAAATTTTTACACAATTAGAAAGCTGCATTTTAACATATAACTTGAAAATAAAAGTAGGGATCCCTAGTAAAAATGCATTAATGTAACCCAAGTTGTGAACAAATTAGTAACAAAAAAATCTGTCATCGCGTGCGCTGCGGAAATTATCGATGATAGAACAAATAAATGTTCTACAATATTATAGAACGTATTAAAATCTATAAAAAAATTCAGGATACCAAAGATCCAACTAATGTGGTTATGCCACTATGACTAGTTTTCTACATTTTTAAAGTTAATAAAAGTGTCGACAATAATCAAACCATATTATACACACCTCTATTATTAAACATTATCCTGCTAAATATTTTATTAAAGATCGTTTCAATTCCTATGAAGTACTTTTTCAATTATTAAAATCGGACATTCCATTCAAAAGATATAAAGAATTTAATAATTTCAAACTAAACGACGGCTATATTCATTTTGTGTATGTTATCGGAAATGTATGAAATCAAGGAATTGTATAGAAATCCTAGGAAATGTGTACAATACCGATAATATTCAGAAAATGTATAAAATATTGATTGAAAAACTATTTAATGCATAGATATCCTAGGAAATGTACAAAGTAAATGTTTTCTGTAATAAAACACGTTGTTAATATTATTTTTTATTATAACACCTTTTGAGACAATCGGGTAACAGTCATAAGTCATAAATAACAATAATATGTTAATATTATCTTTGTAATTAAAACTTCTAAAATCAACTTGTATTTATTCTTATAAAATCAAATTTTCATTTGGCAAGTAATCAGTCTGATAATTAAGTAAATGTGTAAAGTATAATATAATTTATTTCACACATTTTCGTGCGATTTTAGGAATTACATACGTTTCCTAGGAATTGTATACAATGACGGATTATATACGTTCCCGTTAACATATACACACGTATAGACAAAAAAGACTATGTATTCTAGAATGACTGTTTTTAATCGTCAGCACAGTTCTTTTGTAATATTTAGTATACATATTTGTATATCTATCTTAAAGTCATTGAAAACTAAGTGAAATATTTAAGTTAAGAAAAACAAATCTATAGTCGTACTGCCACGAGTTTCGTATCATTGCTATTATATAAAGAGAGAGAGAGAGAGAGAGAGAGAAAACACTTTATTGCACACAAGATAAAAATAAAAAGTAAGATACTTATTACTATAATATAGCGAGCAAAGGCGGTCTTATTGCTACAAGCAATCTCTTCCAGACAACCTTATTATGTTAAGAGGCAGACTAAAATAAATAATAGGGCACAACAGCGCCAGAAACTTAAATATAATATACTAGCGGCTCGTCTCGGCTTCGCACGGGTAGACATAAATAGGTACAGATATTTAAGTTATAAGCATGATAATTAAAACGACCAACCCCTTCTCACGCACTGCTCCTCTCTCGTCGAGTTAGTTACTCGATGCGCTGCGTGGCGACCGCCGCCGGCATGTATTTTTATTTTAATTTCATGATATCTTTTGAATGGAACACGGTCTGATTTTGATCGGCATTTCTATCAATTTGTTAAATGTAAAAAAGTAGTTGTAGTGACATAGCTACAATAGTTAGACATATGGTCTCGCGAAGTTTTTTGTAGATATAGATATATTCTATAATATTTTCGAACATTTTTTTGTCCTATCATTAATACTCGTCACAGCGTATGCGATGAAAGACATTTTATGGCTAATTTTTTTACACTTTCGGTTGGTTTAAATAGGAATTTCTAAAGATTTCTATAGTACTCTAGTACTAAATATAGCCTATGTTAATGTAGCTCTCTAATGAAAAAAGAATTACTAAAATCGGTCCAGTACTTTTTGAGTTTATTTGTTACATACAAAAATACAAATCTTTCTTCTTTATCATATTAGTGTAGGTATTATACACACAAATATCAATATATCTATAGATACATATTGAAAATATATACACAAAAGATATGAAATAAAAATATAAAGAATAGGAAACGATATAAACGTGTTATTCACAGCAGTTTTCAGTTAAAAAAAACTATTTGAGGCGTGTTTTAAAGATGGCTAATGACTGTAAGTGACGTTGAAGATGTTCTATCGAAATATCAATACAAAATAACTTTACATATTACCCTTGTAAATTCACATTATTAAATACAAATAATACTTAAAAAACAACATGTACTTTAAGTCCCTTTTGCGCGTTGCTTAAAGTTTAAATAAAGGTGTGTACATCTTGTTTTAACTCTACTTTCTTGTCAACCCTCTTATCTATATTTAATGATATCGGATAGAAATAATAAAACATATATTTAATAACAATAATATTATTTTGAGTGAGTGTTTTCATCGTCAGTGTTTATAATCACGATGTGATGAAATTATATCGACGAAAACATAATATATACTAAAAGGGAGAAACAATCTAAAATCTCAATTAAATACAAGCTAGAATGTTCTTTAGAATGTTATGTATGCTCTTGAATAGGAAAAATGATTGAGTTGTGAGTTCTTCTAAGAACAGGGCACGAAGGACCTTTATAGTTGTAGACTTTAACTCTTTAATATCATATTATAATAAGAATAGTCAAGCCAAATGCCAAAATCCTTGATAATTCCTCAAGAATCACTCCATCTATTGTTGATAACTAGCAATACCCCGCGGTTTCATCCACGTGACAATAGCTTGCTCGGTTCGATACCTGGGGTGCATCATAAACCGGTCGCTAAGCATGGAAACCACCGTCGACCAGGCGGTGAACCATGCCTTGGCGGCTAAGGCTATGCTGTACCCGGCGCTTACTTCAAAGCTGCCAACGGGTGTCAAACTGAAGATCTACGGCGCCTACATTCGCTCGCGACTAACGTATGCGGTCCCCTCGTGGTATTCGTTCTGCTCACAATACCAGAGGAGGAGGCTACAGGTCATACAGAACAAATGCCTTCGCCTGATTTTAGGAGCCCCCCGATACGTCCGCAATGACGTCATTCATCGGGACACGAGGACGCCCACCGTGGAAGTCTTCGTGCGAACAATGGCCCAGCGCATGTTTAAACGCGAGGACCAGGGCCATCACAGTCACCTCCGCGGGTTTGCCCCACTCATTAACCTACCAGCGACCGGGCGTCCCCAACCTCGGGAGCTCCTCGCATCTCCACCCAATCCAGGCGAAACACCAACTAAAAAAAAAAATACCATTGACACCAAGATCCAAGAAGAAACCACAGGCCGCGCCCACTAAGTGGGCGCGCCCCAGCCTCGATTGGCTGAAATTCAACCGCGTGCTAGAAAAGCACGCGAGAGCAACGGCCCGGGTAATGAGGCTAGCCTCGAGGCCCGTAACCACCAGCAATAAGTTAGTGAAGAAACCCACGACGACGTGACAATAGAAAGTCTTATAATTTAAAGAGTATTATCGTCGTCGTCGTCGTCGTCGTCGTCGTCGTCGTCGCTTCAACCGATGGACGTCCACTGCTGGGCATAGGTCTCACGGAATGACGTCCACAAGGCCCGGTCTTGTGCCGCCTGGCTCCAGTGGCTACCGGTGACCCTCTTTATGTCGTCGGTCCTCCTTGTGGGGGGTCTCCCTACACTGCGCCGCCTGTTGCGGGGTCGCCACTCCAGCATCTTCGGGCCCCAACGTCCATTGGTCCGTCGGACTATGTGCCCCGCCCATTGCCACTTCAGGTTCGCGATTTCGCGAAAAAGTATTATACAGGTATTGAAACGGTCTTTTTATAGAATAAGGATTAATACAGAGGTATGAATAATATGGTTTAATTGTTGTCGACACTTTTATTAACTTTTAAAATGGAAAAAAGTAGTTATAGTGGCGTAACTACAGTAGTTGGACGTATGGTACCGCAGACTTCTTTTTAGATATTAATGCCTTCTATAATATTGTAAAACATTTTTTTGTTCTATCATCAATAGTTTTCGCAGTGCAAGCGATGAAAGATTTATTGTGACCAATTTTTTTACGCCTTAGGTTACATTAATGCATTTTTCTTAGAGATCCCAATTTCTTTGAGAAAGTAATATAGTATTTGTCATTCAGTAAAAATGCAGCTTTCTAATGGTGAAAACAATTTGTAGATAATGATATTATTGCCAGATATTTTCGTCCGATATTCCTCAGTGCCTGAAGACCAAAGTCTTCGAACAGTGCGTTGCCAGTGATGACCTACGGTTCTGAGACGTGGTCGCTGAATGTGGACCTGGTGCGGAAGCTCAGAGTCACTCAGCGTGCGATGGAGAGGGCTATGCTCGGAGTTTCTCTACGTGATTGAATCAGAAATTAATAGATCCGTAGTAGAACCAAAGTCACCGACATAGTCCTACGAATCGCAAACCTGAAGTGGCAATGGGCGGGGCATATATTTCAAAGGATTGATAGACTTTGGTGGCCGAAGGTGCTGGAGTAGCGACCCCTCACAAGGTGGACCGTTGATATAAAGAGGGTCGTCGGGAGACGCTGGAGCCAGGCGGCGCAAGACCGGGCCTTGTAGATGTCCTTACGTGAGACCTATGTCCAGCATTGGACGTCCGTCGGACGAAGCGACGACGACGACTGTATTTAAACAGAAGATAAAAATGTAACTCCTATATTAGTAGATGTTAGTATAGTTTATTTAGTTTGTATTTAGACGTATGGTATTGCAGACTTTCTTGTAGATATTAATACGTTCTATAATATTGTAGAACATTTTTTCGTTCTATCATCAATAGTTTTCGCAGTGCAAGCGATGATAAGCATCGGTGGTTCAGTGATAGAATGCTCGCCTTACCAGTCATGGTTGCTTCGGCAAATAACTGTACCAAACTGTTGGCTGTGAACCGTCGGCAAGATGTCACGAGCGTGGTGCCTCGTCAGACACAGCCCACCACACTGTGGCAGAATGTCCCGCCTGGGGACCTCAGCGACTCATTTTGACGTCGCTGATCGGTACAGACCTCTCACTGGCAAGTATAATAGGAGCAATACTTACCAGCGAGCAGGCCTGGAGAGCGGTTGCCTCCTTTTGCGAGACTGTCATCTCGCTTAAGGAGGCACGGCAAAGGGAGAGGGTGAATGCCGCCGAAGCACTCCAGCCCCGACGAAGGAGTGCAGGAAACAGGAGGCGGAGATTCGTACAACTCCTCCCCCTGTAGAATATCTGTGAGCTGCAACCGGGGGGCCAGAGAGGAATGCCTCATACGAACCTCTGGCTCCCCACACATGGTTGATGGCGGTCCCGCTGGGTTTTAGTGGGTATTGCGAGTTTGTACCCTCGCCGAGTCCCACACTCCCGACCTTCAGTCGGGGTGCGTAAATGCATTTCCCAGCGACAAAACAAAAAGTGCAAGCGATGACAGATTTTTTGTGACAAATTTTACCACACCTTGGGTTACATTATTGCATTTTTCTCAGCGATCCCTATTCTTTTGAGAAAGTAATATAACCTATTTTGCTCAGTGAAAATGCAGCTTTCCAATGGAAAGAAAGTTTTTAAAATCAGTCCAATAGTTTTTATGTGAAAACATTACAAACAAGGAAAACCCAAATGTTATCTCTTTATAATGCTAGTTTAGACAAACAGAGAAATGCCACGGAAGACCTTGTTATACAATATACAAGGATAAACCCAAATGCCAAATCTTTCAATTAGTTTGACCGGTTAGGAGGACGTTATTTTATATGACAAGCAAATTTGATTCCACTTCAAAAAGATATAGATCACTCCAAGTATGCCTTTAGAAATATCCTTTATTCGTAAATCTTAGAGCTAATTGAATAATCTATTTATCAACTTGAGAAATCAAACGGATGATAAAGGTCAGGATGTGTTCAACAATGGAGGAAGCGATAACCACACCGATACAATAGTCTATTTCTGAAACGGAAATACGTTTGTTACTTCAATATTTGCGCATCAAATTCATCTTTGAAACCACTATTTATTCGTTGTTATAACTTTTTAACCGACTTCAAAAAAAGGAGGAGGATATCAATTCGTCTGTTTTTTTTTCATGTTTGTTACCTCATGTCTCCCGACTGGGTAGACCGATCTTGATGATTTTTTTTTAAATGAAAGGTGGTGCTCGTCATAGGGTCCCATTTTTTTTAAAACCAGTTCTGATGATGGCATCCATGAGAAAACCGGATAAGTGTTAAATTAGCATTAAACATGTGCGCGACCAATGGACGAATAACTCAAGATCACGCCAACCGATTTCGATAGTTCTTTTTTTTAATGGAAAGGATGTACTTCAAGGGTTGTTTTGTGATAGTTTAGTTAGGTTCTGATGATGGAATCCATGACAAAGTGACGGAACTCTTCAATTCTTAGGAGCAAATGAACGATACTCGACAGAATCTTCTATAGGCTATCCAGATATTTGAGTTGCCTACCGTAACTTCGGTATGGTCAAGTGCTAGTCGTAGTTAAATATGAAGATCAATGGATCTCCTCAACGGCTTACAGTAAGGGTGCGGTTTATGGCAGAAAATATAAGTGTCTGTAATCAAATAGCAATGAGCTTACGTTTGTTGCTGCATTGCAACACGTTTACTTCAGATTCACTAAAAATCAAAAAATAAATAAAAATTTTAACAAAAAAAGAACCGCCTTCAAAACAGACTTACAAATACATTAATATGCTCTAAAAAGTAAGAAATAATTGCGTATTCTTTTATAGTGTTCTTCGTTTTCTTATATTTGGAGTATAAAGTAGGTGTTTCCCTTCACTTGGCACTTGGCAGTTCCTCACTTTGGCGCCGCTCACACCTATAGCTTGTATATGTAGTTACAACCTATACCTATATGTGTCCTTGGCTGACACCGACTCCAAATATAAGAACACGAACAACTCTTAAAAAGAATACGCAATTATTTTTTTACTTTTTAGAGCATATTAAAATTTGTAACAGTTAATAATGAAGGCGGTTCTTTTGTTGTTAAAAATTTTATTTATTTTATGATTTTTAGTAAATCTGAAGTGCACTAGCAAATTTGTCTGAATATGGGTACAATGTGGTACTCAAAATGAGACCGCACCGTTTAAATAAAACAACTTTGCAAAGTGAAATTTACATTTACGTTACAGGACAGTTATTTTGCCGCCCCGCTATCACCAGTCTTTTATATGGTAATCGAGCGCAACACTACTACGTAAAAGTTTCCTTCTCTCCCCTCCCCCCCGACTCTGCTACCACCGCTTCGCACGTAATACACCTTATAATATTGCAATGCAGCAACAAACGTAAGCTCATTGCTATTTGATTACATACACCTATATTTTCAGCCATAAACCGTACCCTTACTGTAAGCTGTTGAGAAGATCCATTGATCTTCATATTCAACTACGACTAGCACTTGACCATACCGACGTTACGGTGGGATAGCCTATAAAAGATTCTGCCGAGTATCGTTAATTTGCTCCTAAGAATAGAAGAGTTCCGTCACTTTGTCATGGACTCCATCATCAGAACCTAACAAAACTATCACAAAACAACCCTTGAAGTATATCCTTTCCAATAAAAAAGAATCATCGAAATCGGTTAGCGTTTTCTTGAGTTATTCGTCCATTTGTCGCGCACATGCTTAATGCAAATTTAACACTTAACCTGTTTCCTCATGGATGCCATCATCAGAACTGGATTTAAAAAATTGCGACCCTATGACGAGCACCACTTTTCTTTTGAAAAAAATCATCAAGATCGGTCAACCCACCTCCTTTTTTCGAAGTCGGTTAAAAATAAATCTATCCGGCTTAGTAGACTAATAATAAAGTGTGTCCTCGCAATATTACCTCAAATTTGGAATACTTTTTTTCAAGTAATGAGAATTTTGAAGTCACGGCTTTGATACAATTAATTATTCATTAAAAAGAAAACAACGTAATGTGATTTATTGATAGAATTTTTGATAAGACACTTCGGTGTACGAATCACGGTATATTTAGTGATTAATCTCAGATAACAATAGACTGCAATGATAATTTGTAAACACTTGTTTAGTACAATTACAGCAGCGGTGGCAGCAAAAGAAAATACAATCCAATGTTGGAGACAATCAACAAAGGCTGTTATGTTTTAACTACGAAACGGAATGTTTGACGCTCCTCGTATACAGATTTATTACAAAGTGTAACATTAACTTACCTTTGGTTTGATATAGACAAGGGTTCACTTTTTCATATTAAGTGTATAAATTAAGTGTTAATAATGACTCATGTGTGTTTTAAACTTAAATAATGTGTCATAATAAGCTATTTTATTTAATTATTTGCTTATGGATTTTCGGTGAGAAACAGGTAAGTGCTGTATATCTTATAAAGTGTCAAATGCTTTCTTTTATTTGAAATAAAAGATATAAATTTTAACAAAAAAAGAACCGCCTTCAATTGCTCTAAAAAGTAAGATATAATTGCGTATTCTTTTATAGTGTTCTTCGTATTGTTATATTTGGAGTCGGTGTCGGGAGAGACACGGGAGCTGCCAAGTGGACACGCGGGGAACATCTACCTTGGCTGACACCGACTCCGAATATACTTACTTACTTATATACCGACTTTTATAGTGTTCTTCGTATTGTTATATTTGGAGACGGCGTCAGCCAAGGTCATCTTCCCCGCATGTACATATATGTAGGCACCTCGGCTGATACCGATTCCAAATATAAGAATACGAAGAACACTATAAAAGAATATATGGGGTAATAAACGCAAAAAAATAAATGCAGACGAATTGATAACCTCCTCCTTTTTTTGAAGTCGGTTAATAAGGATTGAAATTTGTTTTATATTATGTGTATAAATTTTCACCATTTATTATGAGTTATGTGTGTTTTCCTTTTAAATAATGTGAAATGTGATTGACAGGTAAGTACTATATATAACTTACAAGGTGACACATGCATTCTTTTTGTTTCAAATAGACAATGCACTTATACACTTATATTACGTGTACAGTTTTGATGTATAATATAAGTTATATTTGTCACAAACTTAATATGTAACAATAAGCTATTTTTTTTTTGATGTTTTGTTTGTGAATTTCGCTGCTGAACAGGTAAGTACCGTATATCTAAACTAATATTATAAAGAGGAAACATTAAGTATAACTTTTCACATAAAAATTACTGTATATTCATATAGCCTATTTTGCAATACTACCCGAGGTGTGAAAAAAATTGTCACATAAAATCTGTTATCGCGTGCGCTGCGGAAACTATTGCTGATAGAACAAAAAAATGTTCTACAATATTATAGAACGAATTAATATCTACAAAAAAGTTCTCAATACCACATATCCAACTACTGTAGTTATGCCACTATAACTAGTTTTGTTACATTTTAAAAGTTACGACAATAATTAAACCATATTATTAATACATCTGTATTAGTAATATGGTTTAATTATTATTCCATTAAAATACCGTTTCAATACCTGTAAAATACTTTTTAAATTATTAAAATCGGATATTCCATTCAAAAGATAAACGAATAACTGTGCCTGCGACTGGTGAGTTAGCTTATATTCCAAGAATACTAATGATACCTGTTTTTTAACCAACATAAAAAAAAGGAGGAGGTTATCAATTCGTCTGTATTTTTTTTATGTTTGTTGCCTCATATCTCCCGAGAGGGTTGACTGATCTGGATGATTTTTTTTTAAATGAAAGGTGCTGCTCGTCATAGGGTTCCTTTTTTTTAAAACCAGTTCTGATGGTGGCATCCATGAAAAAACCGGATAAGTGTTAAATTTGCGTAAGCATGTGCGCGACAAATGGACGAAGAACTCAAGATCACGGCAACCGATTTCGATGATTCTTTTTCTATTGGAAAGGATATACTTCAAGGGTTGTTTTGTGATAGTTTGGTTAGTTTCTGATGATGGAATCCATGACAAAGTGACGGAACTCTTCAATTCTTAGCAAATTAACGATACTCGGCAGAATCTTCTATAGGCTATTTAAGTTGCCTACCGTAACCTCGGTTTGGTCAAGTGCTACTCGTGTTAAATATGAAGATCAATGGATCTCCTCAACGGTTTACGGTAAGGGTGCGGTTTATGGCAGAAAATATAAGTGTCTGTAATAAAATCGCAATGAGCTTACGTTTGTTGCTGCATTGCAACACGTTTTTAGGTGTACACATATTGAGACAAATTTGTTAGTTACTTCAGATTCACTAAAAATCAAAAAATAAATATAAATTTTAACAAAAAAAGAACCGCCTTCAAAACAAACTTACAAATATATTATTATGCTCTAAAAAGCAAGAAATAATTGCATATTCTTTCATAGTGTTCTTCGTATTCTTATATTTGGAGTCAGTGTCGAGCAATGTCGAACAAAAATGTATTAGTTAGATATATACTCGTTGTAAAGTAAAGTCTCTATATTGATTAGATTATGAATGTAAGTTTTGTGTTAACAAAGATGAAACATTGCTAGTACCTTTAAAATGCTTTCCTTTTCTATCAATTTGATAAGTATTCCCTTTTTTATATTTCGTGTACTGATGAACACACACGTACTGGATATATCTTAAGTGTCACTTACCTTTCGTATAAAGTAGACGTAGAATATAATTTTTAATATAACGTTTATAACTTTTGAATGTTTATTTTAACTAATGTTTTTTTATAAACTCAAATAATGTGTGAATAAAATACGCTACTTATTTGAGTTATTAGTTTTTTGGATATTTGAAAATACACAGGCACAGGTAAATGGAATCAAGTTAATGTGTAAACTAAGTAATTGCCTTTATATATTTTACTTCAGGCATACATTGTAAGATAGTAAGCCATGAATATTTTAAGGTAGATGAGCAAAAAAGTCCAATTATTAATATATTAATGAAATAAATAAGGTAATTCACGTGTTTTAATTATGTACTTTAAGGAAAATAAAATGTTTCATCCACTATCACGTGGTACGTAGATAAGTTTTTAATTAATATATTAGATTGTGAATAGAGAATGGATATAATAACAACATTTTTTTAAATGTTATCTGTTATAGAGATCTCGTAAGAAAATTCTAGAAACTGTAAGACATACTTTGCTAGTAATTATGAGATAATAATATAACTTAGACGATGTTTTGTTTACGTTAAAATGAAGGGGAAATTACCGCGATATTTCGATGTTCCCTACGTACAAAGAGTCAACTTGCATTTCTGATATTTGACATTTGTATAATTTTAATGATTATATCAACCCATTTATCAATCAAGCTTAAGACACCACTTACCTTATTTCGTAAGGTAAGTAACAGCTCATTGATGTGCCACTGCTGGACACAGACCTCCTCACTCAAAGGAGAGAGGGTTTTTAGAGCATAAACCCTCCACGCTGCTCCATTGCAGGTTAGCGGGCAAAATACACTAAGTGCACTCTCTATTCCTTCACTCCCACAATGGGATAAGAGAGACAGAGATCAGACGATAATTGGGAAATTGTATTTCCTAATTTGTCATATAAAATAGTATGGAAACCTTATGGCAAATGGTAAGATGGAATACCATGTTCAGCATCTTCACTTACGACCAGATGAGATTACATTCAAGAGCTAACCTGTCTGCAATATAGAAAAATATGATTTATCTTAAAATTATTATTTAAATTAGGTTTTATATCTAATAATAAAATTTATCTTATTCAGGTGGAGGGATATTTCAGTGATGGACTGAACCCAGAGAAGGTGGACTTGAGCGTATGGCATCAGCGCAACCCTCGAGTGGCAATACGTACTAATGATCAGCTGGCTTGCGAAAAACCCAACATATACATATGCGAGGTAAAAATATATTTGTTTTTTATATTATGTACAGAGACGGCTTCATCTATGGCCCCGGACCCGGCACTTTCAATGACCCTGCGCTTACTAGAGAACCCTAGAGTAATGATTTCGCACGGCCGTTACATGGTTTAGAAACAAAGGCTTTTCCAATGGTTGGGGGTGTGACTTATACACAGATGCAGCACTTCTAGTGAACCTGCGCTTATTAGAGAGCGCTAAAGTAGTTATTGCACACAGCTGCTACATAGGATAGAGATAAAAAGGACTTTACCTATAGTTCGAAGTGTGTGTGCACGGACGTAGCTGTGTTACAGGGCGCCGGTCGCGGCAATTTCTATGAACTTGCGCTTATTATAGACCACTAAAGTGATTATTGCAAAAGATCGCTACATGTGCTAGAGATACAGGCGGTTTACCTATTGTTGGGGGTGTGCGTTGTACACGGACGCAGCGGCGTTAAAATGCGCCGGTCGAGGCACTTTAAATGAACCTGTGCTGATTACAAAGCACTAAAGTAATTATTGCAAACGGCCGTTACATGTGCTAGAGATACAGGCGGCTTACCTATTTGTATCACCTATTGCTGAGGGTGTGAATTGTACACGGACGCAGCGGCGTTAAAGGGCGCCGTTCGAGGCACTTTAAATGAGCCTGTGCTAAAGTAATGATTGCATACGGCCGTTACATGGGCTAGAGATAAAGGCGACTTTAGCTATAGTTAGAGGTGTTCTTTATATACGGACGCAGCGGTGTTAGGGGGCGCCAGCCGCAGCACTTTCAATGAACCTGTGCTAAAGTAATGATTGCACACGGCCGCTACTTGAACTAGAGATAAAGGCGACTTTATCAAATCAAATCAAAAATATCTTTATTCAAGTAGGCATATTACAGCACTTTTGAATCGTCAAATTATAGGTATTTTATTTTTTTTCCACACTGATTCTAATATACATTTGATGATGGTACTCATGAACGGCTTAAAATCTAAAGTTACGAGGGTTCCTTCGCGCCCTGATCCGAGAAGAACCCACAACAAACTTAGTGAGTTTTTTTTGTTACCATCATCATTACAATATCATATTAGTTTACTATATTTAAATTAAAATTAGAGCAATTCGTTCACTCCCAGGCGTTTCTATCGTCTAAGTAATCTTGCAACTTATGATACGATTTTCCTATCAACTTTCTTTTAACAAAGACTTTGAATTTATTAATTGACATCTTTAGAACGTCTTGTGGGAGTTTATTATAGAAACGTATACAGTTACCCTTAAATGAGTTGTTAATTTTATGCAGCCTACTAGAATTTATAACAAGTTTGTTTTGGTTTCGTAAGTTATATGATGTACATTCACTCTTTTTGTTAAAAGAGTCAATGTTTTTATGTAATACAACAAGTTTTCTAATATGTATACGCAGTGAACTGTCATTATGTTAACTGCCTTGAATTTGTTTCTTAGCGACTCTAGCGACTTTAGCTATAGTTAGGGGTGTTCCTTGTATACGGACGCAGCGGTGTTAAGAGGCGCCACCGCAGCACTTTCAACGAACCTGTGCTAAAGTAATGATTGCACACAGCTGCTACATGAGCTAGAGATAAAGGCGACATTAGCTATAGTTAGGGGTATTCTTTGTATACGGACGTAGCGGTGTTAGGAGGCGGGAACTGCAGCACTTTCAATGAACCTGTGCTAAAGTAATGATTGCACACAGCTGCTTCATGAGCTAGAGATAAAGGCGACATTAGCTATAGTTAGGGGTATTCTTTGTATATGGACGTAGCGGTGTTAGGGGGCGCCAGCCGCAGCCCTTTCAATGAATCTGTGCTAAAGTAATGATTGCACACAGCTGCTACATGAGCTAGAAATAAAGGCGACTTCAGCTATAGTTAGGGGTGTTCTTTGTATACGGACGTAGCGGTGTTAGGAGGCGCCAACCGCAGCACTTTCAATGAACCCGTGCTAAAGTAATGATTGCACACGGCCGCTACATGAGCTAGAGATAAAGGCGACATTAGCTATAGTTATGGGTGTTCTTTGTATACGGACGCAGCGGTGCTAGGAGGCGCCAACCGCAGCACTTTCAATGAATTGGTGCTAAAGTAATGATTGCACACAGCTGCTACATGAGCTAGAGATAAAGGTGACTTTAGCTATAGTCAGGGGTGTTTTTTTAATACGGACGCAGCGGTGTTAGAGGGCGCCAACCGCAGCACTTTCAATGAACCCGTGCTAAAGTAATGATTGCACACGGCCGCTACATGAGCTAGAGATAAAGGCGACATTAGCTATAGTTATGGGTGTTCTTTGTATACGGACGTAGCGGTGTTAGGAGGCGCCAACCGCAGCACTTTCAATGAATTTGTGCTAGAGTAATGATTGCACACAGCTGCTACATGAGCTAGAGATAAAGACGGCATTAGCTATAGTTAGGGGTGTTCTTTGTATATGGACGTAGCGGTGTTAGGGGTCGCCAGCCGCAGCACTTTCAATGAACCAGTGCTAATGAATGATTGCACACAGCTGCTACATGAGCTAGATACAAAGGTGACTTTAGCTATTGTTAGGGGTGTTATTTGTATATGGATGTAGCGGTGTTAGGAGCCGCCAGCCGCAGCACTTTCAATGAATCTGTGCTAAAGTAATGATTGCACACAGCTGCTACATGAGCTAGAGATAAAGGCGACTTTAGCTATAGTTAGGGGTGTTCTTTGTATACGGACGCAGCGGTGTTAAGAGGCGCCACCGCAGCACTTGCAATGAAGCTGTGCTAATGAATGATTGCACACGACCGTTACATAGTCTAGGGACCCTTTTGGTTACGTATCTTTATTTGATTATCTTGAAATTCTTGATAAACACATATTCCATATGCGACGGAGACCAGAAACATCTAACAAAAATAAAGTCGCAATATAATTTTACAAATGTATTCAATAGTGTAGCGTTTAGTTGAGTTAATTTTATTTGAATTATGTATAATGACGCACGTAATTATAACTTACAGCGCAGAAACGTGGTAACTTTTTGCAAATATTCTATGGTTCTGTTTGAGTCGAATTAACCTTTAACTGCATTAATTATGTGTATATTTATTACAAGAAAAATATAATAAGCATAACCTACGGTTATACTTTTAGATATACTATTACAATATTTATATCTCGGAGAATAAGAGAGAACGGAGAAGCATAAAGCACAGGGGCGTAGGGTTCTCCGGTGACATCGTCATCAATGGGATCCATGATTTAATATCTTATACTGTGTGCGTTCGTAGGCAATGTTGGTGCAATCAAACACTTTGTTAATTAACTCGGATTATAATGTTCAATCACAATGTTCCTGATATCAATTTACACAAACTCATTAACAATAATAGCTAGGAACGCGACAGTTTCAATAGTCGACCCCTCCGGCTGACCGCCACTCGAGAACTGCCGAGAGACGCGTCGGACTGCCAGTTATTGACTCTGCCCCCACGCCGATACACAAATGGCGCCAGCGTTCCACAGACTCTTGCACTCCGACATATATATTTGGATAAATATTCACTAACGCAATGAGAACAGCGGAAAACACATATAATACAATAACTAATAATAATCATGAAGTAGTTCTGGCAATCATTTGCCTGGCTAAGCTGGACAGTGGAAAGTCTACTAAGTCTGACTATAGATTTACATAAAAGTTAAATTTCACTTAGTTTTTAATTACTTCCTTTCAGATTATTAGATACACACATTCACGTGTTGTCCCCCATGTGTACATTATGCTAGGACTGCCCCATTGGTCTAGTGATTAGCATGTTCGACTACAGACAGCTCGATCCAGGACTCGAACTCAGGACCTCAGTCCTGGGTCGGGTCAATTCGAAATCGATATTGACATTTCTATTAAGTTTTTCTCAATGTTTGCCCGAAGTTGGGAAGTTGGGGGTTGGATCCAACCAAGTGCACGTTAAGCTGTCGATTCTGCGCCTGATCTCTCTCCAGTCGTGTCGGATTTCCGTCACGTCGGACTATGAGAACGAAGGAATAGTACACTTGTGTAGTATACCTGTCAATCCGCAGTGGAGCAGCGTGGTAGGTGTATGCTTTAAAAACCCTCTCTCATATGAGTTAGGGGGTCTGTGTCCAGCAGTGGGACGTTAATGGGCTGCTACTTACTTTTTTAATAACATTCATGATCTAATCAATATAGAGATCTTACTTTACAAGGAATATATATTTAATTAATACATTTTTAAATTCGTAACATCATTTACGTAGGATGTCCTACATTAGTAGTTTATTTTTTTGTTTGTTTATTGCACCACCCCGAAAAGTTTCTTGCGCTTTCGTAGATTTAGAAAAGGCCTATGATCGAGTGGTGAGGAATAAGCTGTTGTCAACGTTATCTACGTATGGGGTGAGCGGTAGTCTGATCCAAGCATTGAAGTCTCTCTATGAGGGTTCTAGTGCTTGTGTCAGAATAAACGGAGCGTACACGGAGTGGTTTCCTGTCGAAAGAGGTGTTCGACAGGGATGTGTTGCGTCACCATGGCTGTTCAACNACTAACAGTATAATGAGAACAGCGAAAAACACATATAATACAATAACTAATAATAATCATGAAGTAGGTCTGGAAATCATTTGCCCGGCTAAGCTGGACAGTGGAAAGTCTACTAAGTCTGACTATAGATTTACATAAAAGTTAAATTGCACTTAGTTTTTAATTACTTCCTTTCAGATTATTAGATACACACATTCACCTGTTGGTCCCCATGTGTACATTATGCTGGGACTGCCCCATTGGTCTAGTGATTAGGATGTTCGACTACAGACAGCTCGACCCAGGACTCGAACTCAGGACCTCAGTCCTGGGTCGGGTCAATTCGAAATCGATATTGAGATTTCTATTAAGATTTTCTCAATGTTTGCCCGAAGTTGGGAAGTTGGCGGGTTGATCCACCCAAGTGCACGTTAAGCCGTCGATTCTGCGCCTGATCTCTCGCCTTGTGTAGTATACCTGTCAATCCTATGCTCTAAAAACCCTCTCTCATATGAGTTAGGGAGTCTGTGTCCAGCTGTGGGACGTCAATGGGCTGCTACTTACTTTTTTAAATTACATTCATAATCTAATCAATATACAGATCTTACTTTACAAGGAATATATATCTAATTAATACATTTTTAAATTCGTAACATCATTTACGTAGGATGTTCGATATTAGTCAATTTAAAAATACTCTACAGGTATTGAAAAATTCTTGATTTTAAAGAGGAAATGGTGACGCCACTTTTGGCGGTAGTATGGTTTTTATATTTTCATGGTACCGCGTAACATCATCTTTTCCCAAAGTACCCTACCTTGTCCCTCGCGTGCATATACTCGCTACGCTTCCGCCGCGCAAGGTGTGTTTTCGCCTACCGCTGATATCTCCGCTATAAAACCCGCTCGTATCTTCGTCTTGAAGTTGTACGAACTTCAAGAACTATCGAAGAAGTGAACCGCTGGCCGTAGTGTAGTGCAGTGATAGTGCATTTCGCCGCCGCAACCACGCCCGTGCAGAGCCCTACGTCGAGAAGTAGGAGGAGGTCCCGATACTCCAGGTACGTGCACCCGATTCCTTCCCCCTTCATCACTGTCACCCCTTACGCGGCCACTAGCCTTCTTCCTTCTTTCTAAACCGCTATACAGTCCCTTCCTCTCCATTTCAATTCCCCGCCCCGCTACATGGACGGTGGCTTCCCATGCGCTGCCGCTACAGTAATGAAAGCATTATTTTATCCCTCTAGTAATTGTAAGCTTTATAAAAATATAAACAGTAAAGATACATCGGTGGGTATCATTGGTATCCTTGGAATATAAGCTAACTCACCAGTCATAAGGGTCGCTACAACTTTCTTAGATTGACAATTTTCAATTAGTTATATCTTTTGAAAGGAATATCCGATTTTAATAATTTAAAAAGTATTTTACAGGTATTGAAACGGTCTTTAACAGGATAAGGATTAATACAGAGGTATTAATAATATGGTTTGATTATTGTCGTCACTTTTATTAACTTTTAAAATGTAACAAAACGAGTTATAATGGCATAACTACAGTTGTTTGTGAACCTTTTTGTAGATATTAATATGTTCTATAATATTGTAGAACATTTTTTAGTTCTATCTTCAATAGTTTTCGCAACGCACGTGAGAACAGATTTTTCGTCTCACACCTTGGGTTACATTGATGCGTTTTTCTTAGAGATACCTACTTTTTTTGTTAAAGTAATATAGCCTAAGTCTTTCCGTTGAGCAATAAATTATTAGCTTCAAACCATTGTACTACTTTATCGAGAGAGCTGTTTACGTCGTCATAATTTGTTCGTCGTCTATTAATTTTAAAGAATAGCGAAGTATCATCAGCAAACAGAACAATCTCATGATCCCCTTTAAAAAAGTAAGGAAGGTCATTAATATAAATGAGGAACAGAAATGGTCCCAATATGGAACCCTGTGGGACTCCTAGTTTCGTCACAGACACCGCAAAAAGCTTGCCATTAACACAGACCTTTTGCGTTCTATTGGTTAAATATGAACTCATCAGGTCTAAAGCTGTGTCTGCGAGGCCATAGTGTCGCAATTTCTCGATCAGGGTTTCATACTAGTTACAATCGAAGGCCTTAGACAGATCACAGAAAACGCCAAGCGCGTCACGCGATTCCTCCCAGGCCTCGTAGATATTGAGTAATAACTGTACGCCAGCATCGGTAGTCGAGCGACGTCGAGTAAAACCAAATTGCTTATTATGTCATAAACTATAATTTTTGAAATTGTTTTGCAACTGGTTCAACATTATTTTCTCAAATATTTTACTGAAAGATGGAAGAACCGATATTGGTCTAAAGTTACTAGGGTTAGAAGTACTGCCTGACTTAAACATCGGTATTATTTTGCTGTACTTCATTAAGTCAGGAAATACACCACAATCTACACAATTATTAAAAATTACCGCAATGTCAGGTGCAACGATGTCAATTAATGATTTTAACCGATAGACCCCACAAATCGTCAGTTATTTGTTATTGATTAAATTAAATGACTTAATAACATCAGAGGCATCGACATGAGTAAATTTAAAGATACTGTGACATTGGGGCATGCTATCAGCTAGCCATGAGAGTGCAATGGAAGGTGATGAGTTCAGCGATTTAGTAGTTGAGACAGAAATATTTGTAAAAAACTCTTCAAAAGTAAGCAACCTCTGAGTCTGACGAAATTTTTTATTCTCTAACTCTAAATTTAATGGATTTAAAGCGCGGAGTTGCTTTTCCTGTTTCATTAATAATTATTTTCCAAGTTGTTTTAATTACATTACTACTGTTTTGTATCTTATATTTTATGTCTTGCGATTTAGTAATCATTTCTTTTTAAAATCCTTGGAAAATGATCTCACATAATCTCTGAACTCCATACTAGTGTTGTATAATGATATCGGGAACATCAAGTGATTGAACATTATAATCCGAGTTAATTAACAAAGTATTTGATTGCACCAACATTACCCACGAACGCCCACAGAGTAAGAAATGAAATAATGGATCCCATTAATAACGATGTCGACGGAGAACCCTACGCCCCTGTGCTATATGCTTCTCTGTTCTCTCTTATTCTCCGACATATATAAGAAAATACTACAAACAATTTTGGGTCTTTACAAGTGTTGTATACAGGTGACAGTTCCATTTAATAAAGGCTAGGATTTGAATCCATTTCCTTATAAAAAACTGAAGTGCTTCATTGTTTTTTCCAATACAGGTTGTGCTTATTGGTTGTGGTAAAACATCGTGAGGAAATCTGCTTTTCCCAGGAGTAATACTTGGTTATAGGCAGCCTGTCAATCCACAATGGAACAGTCTGGTGGATCTATGCTCTAAAAACTTTATTTCTGAGAAGGCCTATAATGGCTTGCTTACTTTATTTTACCTTTATACTTCTCGAAATCATGTAAAACGCCACCCAAATTAATTAAATACTATTAAATAAAACCATACTACTTTATCATTTGATAATTAACATTGTCTGTGTCCTCCATTATAATTATCACAGTCGAATTGGATCACTATCTAAATATTTTTTATACACAAAAAGTCCTTGACGTCCTAATTGCTAGTGTAACTGGCAATTACGTCCCAAAGCTGGGCACAGGTTTCCTGTCACGTAGGACAAAGGGTTATTAGATCATAGACACACTATACAACTCCCCTATGGGTTGAAAAATTGTTTTACCTCACGTTCTTCTCCTTCACTTATTGAATAAGCATATGATGGTAGAAACTCGACAAACGTCGTCCTACTCAATTGGAGAAAGGTTAGAACTGGACATGATCGGACAAAAGTATTCTATCTCAAGTAAAACAATACGCAATAAGAAAATTCCAGTAAAATCGGCTGAAAGTTGGGTATGGCAGAAGAATCACATATGTAAAATATATGCGGTAGAGATGAGTGGAGTAAAACAGAGTGACAGAGTAAGACATAGTGTGATAAGACAGAGTTGTGGTATAAAAGAAGACGTAATGACTAAAATTGAGAAAGGTAAGCTTAGATGGTTTGGGCATGTAGAGAGAATGAATGAAAGGAGACTGACAAAAAGGGTTTATGAGTCAAGAGTGAATGCGAAAGTTGGAAGGGAAAGACCAAGGCGAACGTTCCTGGACCAAATCCAGGACATTTTAAATAACGGCTAGGTCAAGAGTACTCTAAAACGACGAACTCGTATAAAAGGTTTAATGAGAATGAAAGAAGCGAAGGAGATATGCAAGGATCGTGGCAAGTGGAAGGACGTTGTCTCTGCCTACCCCTATGGAAGTGAGGCGTGATGCTATGTATGTATGTATAAAATCTCCAAGATTTTGGACAAACAATAACATAAGCATTTTATATCTTAAACAACTTGTGAATCATTATTTGTCATAATATTTTAATATTATGTCCATTATACATTTGAGAACTAATAAGAATCTAATCTTCACTCCATGTTCTAAGAAAATCCCAGAATACACTCAGTCGGGTATCTTTTTTCTTAACATCATCCTTTATGAGTGTAGGCTGGGTTTACCTTAAAGGAACTAAATTCTTTTAAAGGACGATGTTAAGAAAAAGGATACTCGACGAGTGTAATCTGGGGTTTTCACAGAATAGGGAGTGAACATTAGATTCTTATTAGTTTTCAAATGTATATTGGACACAATGTTACAATAACATGAGATTTGATGAATCTAAATCAAAATTCATTCTCTCCCAAGTTTTCTCTGTAAACTCTTAAACTAGAATATGATTTCAACTAGATTTCCTTCAATAAAGGTTTTGTACTGATTTACTTCTTTGAAGGGTTTTTTTTTTTAGAAAAATGTACATGTAATTTTAATATTATTAAACCTACTTTAATTTATGCTACTATTTCAATTTATTTCTTCGTAATACGTATTACAACCTCATTATTTCTTGTACTAATTACAGATTTTGCTTCGTATGCCGTCGGGATTTAAAAATCTGATCATATATATAGCTGAATTCAAGTATTATTACGTCATTATCAGATAGATTTTCTTTCCAGGAACCTCCCAATTTGATCCCAATCGAGAGTACCAAAACATGCAACTACCGCAACATATGGTACCACGAACAAGTCTTCAGATGGGTTGCAGGGAGAGGATGCTTATTGTATACACCCGATTTTCTATACATAAATGGTGCAAACCCTATTAATTTAAATGCTGGATGTGTTTATGGGAACTTATTCGCTCCCTGCCTGGAAATTGTGAGTATAACTCCCTTTATTTAAATGTACATCTATATCAAACTGTAATTCTTTCATTATGTATCTTTTAAAGTAGTTTTCAGCAAGGTCTAAAGCCCGATTACTTGAAAATATACACACCTATCAAGGACTTATAGTATTTTGATTAGATCACCTTAATATCATGACCAGAATCATCAGGATAAAGCAAATTCATCATTAATATAACTGAATCTTACAATGTGGCTTTCACCAATTTAAGGACATCGTTTCTTGTAAATTACACGTATAAAAGACCGATGATTATCCATTACTTTACTGACCAGAAACATCAGAAAGAAATGATTATTTTATAATAAATTAAATGAGGGTATAATTGGCTTTTAAATAGTCACGTAATAGTTTTACTAATTAAACATATATATAATAAATAATCATTTCAAAAAGTGTATTAATATATTATTATATAGCGATAAGCAAAACATTCGTTGTACCGCTTAAAAGCGTGAGGTGCTTTAAAAATCGGGCATCCTGCGTAAAGTTTTTATATTTTTTGTATTTGTTTTCGATTTTTTAGTTCAATTAAGCTTTTTTTTAATGTAACTATAATCCATATAATTTTTTGTAAAAACAAGGCTATTATATACAAATGCAGCATCAGATGCACCGATTTCCAAAAGGGGAAGGTCATCCTGAAAGACCTTGTAGTGACATGGCGAATTTTTTTTTTAAATATTCTTTGTATTATCACGGGTCCTTGATAAGAGTAAAAAAATGGGCTATAACTGTGTTATGGACACGGCTGTATTATGAAACTTGAATGAACTTCGTAGCTTCAATGAGCCCAAAGTTTAACTAAATGCAAACTCCATAGGTAGCAGAATAACCTTTGAAATTGGGGGGAGGGCTTCCCCCTCCGCCGCGTGCGATGTGTTACAGTCCTAATTTAGCGTAATATTCTCTGATCCTTTAGCTATCCAGTGGTGTAATTGAGCTTCGGATGTATGTGATAGATATGTAGCCACAACACCAATTGTATCCCTCGATTTCGTTTGTATTCGTTTTTTTGAAATGCCTCCGAAATGGATCCGATTTTACAGACGTACTCACGTCAATACTTCAAAAAAATAGTTCATTACGAAGTCTCTACAAACTGAGATCAAAGATTCGTTAATTTCAAGCTAATAAAAGCGTTTTAACATACATAGCATAGCATCACGCCTCATTCCCATAGGGGTAGGCAGAGACCACATCCTTCCACTTGCCACGATCCTTTCATATCTCCTTCGCTTCTTTCATTCTCATTAAACCTTTCTGTTCGCGACTTTTCTGAATAATATAATCGGACTTATTTATTCATGTTTGTAAATATAAATAGTTTTATGNGTAAATAAATCTAATCTTTAATAAAATAAGGCTTCCGCGTCATTTTCGTATTTGTACAAAATAATATGCTATTTACTTTTTTATTTTTGTCATGATGAACTGCAAGCCAATACTTAAGAATGGATATCCTCGGGCACTCAGAACACATCTTGAGGATAGTATTCTGAGAGTCACGAATAAAAAAATGGGCAATGACTGTGTTATGAAACTTGAATGAACTTCGTAGCTTCAATGAGCCCAAAGTTTTACTAAATGCAAACTCCATAGGTAGCAGAATAACGTTTGAAATGGGGGGGCTTCCCCTTCCGCCGCGTGCGATGTGTTACACTCCTTATTTAGCGTATATATTCTCTGATCCTTTAGCTATCCACTGGTGTAATTGAGCTTCGGATGTATGTGATAGATATGTAGCTACAACACCAATTGTATCCCGTTAATTTCAAGCTAATAAAAGCGTTCTTTAAATATATTTGTTTTAACATACATAACATAGCATCATGCCTCATTCCCATAGGGGTAGGCAAAGACCACGTCCTTCCACTTGCCACGATCCTTGGATATCTCCTTCGCTTCTTTCATTCTCATTAAACCTTTCATACAAGTTCGTCGGTTTAGAGAACTATTGACCTGGCCCTTATTTAAAATGTCCTGGATTTGGTCCATGAACGTTCGCCTTGGTCTTCCCCTTCCAACTTTCGCATTGACTCTTGACTCATAAATCCTTTTTGTCAGTCTCCTTTCACTCATTCTCTCTACATGCCCAAACCATCTAAGCATACCTGTTTGTTTTAACTGTACAAATAAACTTCTTTTTTATACAGATTAATGTTACAACACAAAAGCAAGTTCAATAATAATGAGTTGCGGGTTATAAAATGTGTTATTATCAAATTATTACAATAATTAACTGAACCTTGGTTCATTGGCATACTGTCGTTTAAACGGAACCAATTTTTTTGTCTTGATAATAGATTGATCTTGACCTCTATTACATGATGTGTAATGATGATCACTGTCTGTTACTGTTGATAAAACTTTAAGTTTTATATCAACTTTTTGCTAGAATAAGTTGTAATAACACCCAATGATAAGTGACGTTACTTTTTAAGATGGTAACACGGTGACCTAATGGTGTAAAAGGTCAATTTTATTAAGTAGTGGATAAACAAAAGAGATTCGGATCTTACCCAGACAATATTGTAAACAAAGAAAGACAGTAAACATAAAAACTAATAAGTTAAGGGTCATTAGCAATTGGCGGTAGTTCCAAAAGTCAGCGCTGAAAGCTGTAGATCATTTTAAATATCTTGATGGCACCCTCAATAGCGATGTTTCCAATTTAGAAGAGCTTGATGGCAGGCTAGCAAAAATAGAGAGACTTGAAATGAATACGAATGCTCAATTGGTCTGAAGATGTCACCATGTTTAATAGAGTGCTAAATATATACATTCGAGGCAGCTTCAAAGTCAGGCCAATACCAGAAAAGCTTATGGTAGCTCGGCTGAGCTGGTATGGTCATATCATGTAGAGACATGCCTTGATCTTGAGAGAAGCATACTACAATCGGAATCGGGACCATAGTAGACACAAGTTAACTTAGCAATAATAAAAAAGACCTAGCAGAACATGTTTTGGATCCAGACATGAAGGCTGGAGAAAGAAGAAGACTAGCTATGGGCTGTGGTGTCATCCCCGTAAATAAATATGGGAAAATTGTATTATTACATGCAAGAAATTTCATGGTCCAGATGTTAAGAAGGAGTTCAGTGACACATGATACGCACATTAGAATTCAATTAACCGAAATCCCTTAAGCGATTTTGGTGATTATTTTTACGTTTTGCTGAATTAGGACATAGGGAAGGTTTCATTTTATTGCTGTTTTTTTAAACCGAGAGATCGTCAAATATGACAATTAAATTTGCTAAAAATCAATGCCTCCTCCTCCTCTAATCGAGGCTCATTGGTGAGCATCGTTATGGTCCCAACGGTTGTGCCATCTTTTCCAATTGGTAGCTATGTGGATTGGCTGATTGACTGTGGTATCCAGCTTCTCCGCTACTCCATGGTTTCGGGCCTTTACCCCTGAGTCTTTTTTCTTCCATTTTCCCAGTTTATAATGAGTTTCTCTCGATTATTTTTGAGCATTCGCGTGATATTTCCAAAGAACTGTAATCTGAGCTTTAGACATACCGCGGAAAGATTTTGAGTTAGTTTCAGCTCTTCTAAATTGGGAACATTGGCCCTGGTTGCAGTTTAGGAGATACGCAATATTCACCACCAGCACCACATTTCAAAAGCGTTAATACATAGTCTATCAGTTGCCTTGAGTATCCAATCTTCTTATTACATTGTCAGTATACTGGTTCGTAATGAACAAAATTACGAAAAGACATGTAGCAAAATTTGTCTCCTGTCTATATGTACGCTTTTAATTACTTTGAAACAACTTCTTCCTGGAATAGCAATATTTTCTCTTCATTCTTTTTATATATAGCCTCCACCAAGTCAAACCAGCAATTGAAATCAACTACTGTTTTGTTTTCTTGCCCTTATCCCACTAGGTGGGGTCGGCACAGCATGTTTCCTTTCGCCACTTCACTCTATCCGCTGTCATTTCTACATTCACACCCTTAATACACATATCCTCTTTCACACAATTCATCCACACTTTTTTTGGTCGCCCTCTCCCGGCCCTGCCGCTTACCATCATATTTAGAACCCTCTTACATACATGGCTATCCTCCCTTCTCATTACATGTCCATACCAGGCTAACCTTCCACTCCTTAACTTCTCGTTCACTGGTGCTACTTTCACACTTCCTCTAATATACTCATTCTTAATCTTATCTAATCAACTACTGTTAATAATATGATTTACATATATACATTACATCACGCCTCATTCCCTTAGTGGTAGGCAGAGACCACGTCTTTCCACTTGCGACGATCCTTGCATATATTCTTCGCTTCTTTCATTCTCATTAAAACTTTCATACAATTTCGTCGGTTTAGAGTACTTTTGACCTGGCCCTTATTTAAAATGTCCTGGCTTTGGTCCAGGAAAATTCGCCTTGACGTTCGCCTTCCAACTTTCCCATTCGCTCTTGACTCATAAATACTTTTTATCAGTCTCCTTTCATTCATTCTTTCTACGTGCCCGAACCATCTAAGCATACCTTTCTCAATTTTAATCACTACATCTTTTTTTATACCACAACGTTCTCTTGTCACACTATTTCATACTTTGTCACTCGGTTTTAATCCACTCATACTTCTCAACGCTTTCATCTCCACCGCATTTATTTAACTTTTACGCTTCTTCTGCCATTCTCAACTTCTAAAACTCCTCCGTTATATAGGTTATTAAATATTTTTTAGGCTAGAGATGATGGAACTTGTGGTTGTTATCCATTTGATCCAAGCTTCGAAGAAGTAGCGACAGCAGTACGCAAGGCTTTGGTTCCATCAGTTCACGGACGTTGGGAGAGATGTTTTTATGAAGCTAGTGATTGCTGCAGTCATTTTATGAACGGGAATTTACAAGGTAAATAACAACTTGGTATATTTTCAGATTTATCATAATTTTTGGGTGACATCACCCATGTCCCTAAGGTTGTATGGCACTTTGGACAGCGTATAAATATCGCTGTCAAAAGAGGTAATGTTGCCAGTCTTTTGGGTAGGTATTCATATATTTCGCCTCGACATCAGCTATGTATTTTGATAATATCTTATATATTACTTTATTTATTTATAATCACAGTAAGCACATTTAGTGCACAAAATGCAAGAAGGTGGGCTCGTAGTGGAAACACTATATATTTTTATGCATTATATTTACTATTATTTATAAGATGAGAGCGTAGAGTAGTATGTGTTGATTAAAACTGAGTGACAGAGTAAGAAATAGTGTGATAAGAGAACGTTGTGGTATAAAAGAAGACGTAGTGACTAAAATCGAGAAAGGTATGCTTTGATGGTTTGGGCATGTAGAGAGAATGAGTGAAAGGAGACTGACAAAAAGGATTTATGAGTCAAGAGTGAATGCGAAAGTTGGAAGGGGAAGACCAAGGCGTACGTTCATGGAGCAAATTCAGGACATTTTAAATAAGGGCCAGGTCAAGAGTACTCTAAACCAACGAACTTGTATGAAAGTTTTAATGAGAATGAAAGAAGCGAAGGAGATATGCAAGGATCGTGGCAAGTGGAAGGACGTGGTCTCTGCCTACCCCTAGGAATGAGGCGTGATGCTATGTATGTATGTATGTTATATTTACTCAGAAATATTGTGTAATACAAATAGACATTATGCGATACATATACAATAACTATTGTAAAATAATTCTTAGGCGCCGTCGCCGATGTACAAGTACCTCGCTCGCCCCATAGGGACTGCCACATGGGACACATCATGTCGCAGGTAGCTAACACAACCACGTCTTAAATGACCAGACGGTCATATATTTGTTTATCGGTGTAGTTAACTCTCATCAATCAAGCGTCACAATATAATTCAAAGTGTCTACTTTATCCTAACCAACAGCATACCCTAGTCTTCCAATGTCAATACAACCCTTCTGACTTCAATTAAAAGTGAAAGTGCCCTACTGGTGTAATATTTACTCATCTTACCCAACCATCGCACTTCGTTTCAAGCTTAAAGCAAAAAGCTTTATGTACCCGCCAACCTTTCTGGTCGAAATGAAAAGTTGAGCAAGAAATAAAACAAAAATAATATAGACAGGGAACGAAATAAATACAAACTGAAACTATTGTTAAGGTTTAAATGTAATTAATAGATTCAATGTTTGAGAATGTTGTCTTAAAGAAAAGATACAATTCAATAGTTCACTCTTCGGCCCTGTATGAAGGGCGAAAGTGCCTCATTTTCTCCCGGTCAGATTCCATTGACGCGCATGCGTCTAACTTTTCATTCCTAACTACAATATCTTTTACTTAAAACATGAAATCATGGAATTTTTTTAAATAATTGATTGAAAAGTCAACTCATAGAGGTTGAATTTTTCTTGCCAATAAAAAGGTAATTAACAGGAGAGAGGGTTTTTAGAGCATAGATCCACCACGCTGCTCCAGTGCGGATTGGCAGGCATAGTACACAAGTGCACTCTTTATTCCTTCACGCCGATGTGACGGGAATCCGACACGACCGGAGCGAGATTAGGCGCAGGACCGACGGCTTAACGTGCTCTCCGAGGCACGGGGGTGGATTACACCACCAACTTCCGAACTTCGGGCAAATATTGAGAAAATCTTGATAGAAAACTCAATATCCATTTTCGAATTGGCCCGACCCGGGACTCGAACCAAGTAAAAATCGTAAACACCCGGGAGAAAAATAGGACATCCTCATCCGCGATTAACAATAGATCGCGGGCGAGAATTCCCTATTTTTGTCCCTAGGTGAGAGATATTTAAGCAAAATTGGGTGTGTCACAGTGCTTATATAAGATCTTAACATTGATTTGTACTTTCAAAGATAAGATTCCTAGAGTAAAACTTTATATTCTCTTTCTCCTCCTTGATCCATTTCCTCATGTCTGAGGATCGTGACTGCTTATCAAAATCCTTTCTCTTATAAAGGAACTCTCTTATTAAAAGAAAGAATAAAGAAAGAAAGAAAGAAAGAAACATTTATTCTGTAATGGTGTTACAAACAGTATTCTTAATCTAGCTTTGCAGCGTTACTGCCTGTAACACCACCTGGAAAAGGTTCACAGCTCAGCAATTGTCATGTGTTATACAACACATGACGCTGATTTTCAGCTGTGACCCCGGTGACGCCACAGCGTGTAAAAATATTTGAAAAAAAAAAATGGCAACTAACAGTAAAAAAACAAAACAAAAACGTATTATATTCTCTTATATTAAGAAATATTGTATTGATCCATAAATGTTTCAAATAAATTGTTTACCAATAAAGATTTATTATTATTAAATAGTCTGTGGAACGCTGGCGCCATGTCTATCGGCATGGGGCAGAGTCAATAGTGACAATCCGGCGCGCGTCTCTCTAGTTCTCGGGTGACGGTCCGCCAGAGCGGTCGATTATTAATAATGTCGCGTTCCTAGATATTATTATTAATGAGTTTGTGTGAATTGATATCGGGAACATTAAGTGATTATAATCTGAGTTAATTAAAAAAAAAATACATAAAAACTGAAAAATTTAGTCGCAACTAATCTATATAACGATAATTAGATCTTGATTCTCGATGATTGTTATCTTAAAATATTTAATGTGTCCATTTACATCGGAATCGATTTTTTTATCAATTATATAACAGTCGCTCATGTAATCTAATAGAGCAAAGCTAGTATACACGTTTATAATTATTCTATTATTTATTACGCTTTGATTTCGACACCGATAGATATATAAGCTCGTTTTGTAGTAACGGATAGGCTAACCTTTGTTGAATTCAAGAAATCACAAATTTACATAAAGATGCAATTAAAGCAATCCATTATAACGCATGTTATAGAAAAGTCGAGTGTTAATGACGACGAGTCAAGTCCAAGTGGCATACAGTCGACATTTGGAAGATAAAACATCTCCGACAGTAAAAAACAATATTGTTTTATTTGTAACAATAAAATAAATAGAAATTTTAACAAAAAATGAACCGCCTTCAAAACAAACTTACAAATATATTAATATGCTCTAAAAAGTAAGAAATAATTGCGTATTCTTTTATAGAGTTCTTCTTATTCTAATATTTGGAGTCGGTGTCATCCCAGGACTCTACAGATATAGCTGTAGGTGGGAGAGACGCGGGAGGTGCCAAGAGGACACGAGGGGAACACCTACCTTAGCTGACGCCGACTCCGAATATAAGAATACGAAGAACACTATAAAAGAATACGCATTTATTTCTTACTTTTAAGTTTGTTTTGAAGGCGGTTCTTTTTTTGTTAAAATTTCTATTTATGTTTTGATTTTAGTGATTCTGAAGTAAACTAACAAATTTGTCTCAATATGTGTACACCTGAAAACGTGTTTCTCATATGAGGTTACACCGTTTAAATGAAAAAACTTTACAAACTTAAATTTACATTAATATTGACACACCGGGGATCGAAGCCGCAACCTTATCCGTTACAGATCGGTTATTTTGCCACCCTGCTATCACCAGTCTTTTATATGATGATCACAACACTAATACGCAAAAGTTCCCCCTTCCGCAGACTGCTACCACCGCTTCACACATAATTTACTTTTCAAATATTACAATGCAGCAACAAACGTAAGTTCATTGCCATTTGATTACAGACAGTTACATATTCTGCCTTAAACCGCACCCTTACTGTAAGCCGTTGAGGAGGTCCATTGATCTTCATATTTAACTACGACTAGCACTTGACTATAGAGAAGTTCAAAATATTCTTCATTCAAGTAAGCTCAAAAAGCACTTTTGAATCGTCAGTAGTCTGTCCGTTGGTATCAAATCTACCACCGCTGAGAAGAAACCGGGAAGAAACTCAACGGTTACTCTTTCAAAGATAGTTTTGTATGCTACAATGTGTAATATATTACTTCTGTGAGCAACTGGAATCAAATCCAAACATTTCTATCGCTTAAATAATCCTCAACATTATAATATGCCTTTTGTAAAAGGATGTTTTTGACATATTTCTTAAAACTATGCGGAGGCAAATCCAAATCTGATTGAATCGAAACTGATCTTATTAAAAATGCGTATGCTCAACCCGACAAATGATTTCTGAACTTTCTTCACTCTGAAATATGGAATTACAAGTTTGTTTTTATTTCTTGTGTTAAAATTGTGTATTTCACTTTTCTTACTGAATAAATGTATATTATCATGGATATATAAGATATTATTTAATATATATTGCGACGGTACTGTGAGAATTGATGTTTCTTTAAATTTATCTCTTAAAGAAACACGTGATCCTAATTGATATATGGTTACGGTAGGCAATTCAAATATCTGGATAGCTTATAATTATTATATGTAGACCTGCTAGAGTAACTCACGTTGGCAATAAGTGTGATACACTAGTGCTGATAATTCGTAGATCTGCTAGATTTACTTCCGCTGGCTATGAGTGTGATAGACCACTTCAGATAACACGTAAACCTGCCAAATACAAAGCGAAGTGAGGTCACTACTGAAGCGAAGTGGTGGTCACCGGTGAAGCGATGTAGGATCACCAGTGAGGCGATGTGCGATATTTGGGTTAAGGTGAAAGACTACACCAATAAAGCACTTTCACTATAATTATCGAGTCAGAAGGGTTGCATTGAAAGGGATTGGAAGGTTATTAGGGTATGCTGGTTGTGAGGATAGAGGAGCCACTATTATAATTATTACGTTGATAATTATATGAGTTTGGTGCCAACACTTATGTATGGTAGTGAAAGTTGGGTATGCCAGAAGAATCACAAAAGTAAAATAAATGTGGTAGTGATGAGAGCGAGTGAAAGAGTAAGAAATAGTGTGATAAGAGAACGTCGTGGTATAAAAGAAGACGTAGTGACTAAAATTGAGAAAGGTATGATTAGATGGTTTGGGCAAGTAGAGAGAATGAATGAAAGGAGACTGACAAAAAGGATTTATGAGTCAAGAGTGAATGCGAAAGTTGGAAGGGGAAGACCAAGGCGAACATTCCTGGACCAAATCCAGGACATTTTAAATAACGGCCAGGTCAAGAGTACTCTAAACCGACGAACTTGTATGAAAGGTTTAATGAGAATGAAAGAAGCGAAGGAGATATGCAAGGATCGTGGCAAGTGGAAGGATGTTGTCTCTGCCTACC
>JACTOM010000234.1:271698-344888 GCA_015832385.1 Elymnias hypermnestra
CTTTTTTTCCTCATATTATAACAAATCTAGAATTAGTTAAAGGAGCATCTGATACAAATATAAGATTTCAGGATATAATAAGCCAAAACTGGAGAAATCATTTACTCATTTACACAGATGCATCTAAATTAAATCAACATGGTTGTGTGGGTTTGGCATGCTGGATTCCCAAGTACAAGATCATCCTGCAATTTAAATGTCCTCCAGAATCTTCTGTTTTCACTGGTGAAGCTATTGCGATATTTGAAGCCTCCCAGTTTATACTTTCCCATCATGTGCAACAGTCGGTTATATTAACAGACTCTTTAAGTTGTCTTAAAAGTTTACAAGAGAATCCCTTCCGTAGCAGGGTAAAATTCCCCATAATGTTTAAAATCCGGGAATCTCTATTCTCGTGTCATGAAAAAGGCTTATCTGTAATTTTGGCTTGGATCCCGAGTCATTCGGGAATCCGTGGTAATGAATCTGCAGATTCTTTGGCGAAAGATGCAATTCGAGTGGGTTCACGGGATCACTTTGGGAATTCAACTCAAGATCTGTGTATTCTTGCAAAAACGAATCTAGACAAGGCTTGGACGTTGTTCTGGAATAAGTCGAAGCTAGTTAAAGGTAAACACTATGCCAATATCCAGCCTGAAATCCCAAAGCGCCCCTGGTTTTTTTATTATAAAAACGCGGATCGCTGGGTTACATCCACAATCTGCCGTCTTCGTTTAGGACATTCATGTACTCCTTTCCATTTAGCAAAAATGAGGATAAGGGATCACTCAATATGCGAGTGTGGACTAGCTGAAGGCACAGCTTCGCATATTCTGCTTGAATGTAATAAACTCTCCCATCCCCTGTATGATTTTCTGCCGTTGCAAATCCCCCGTCCGGTCAATTTTAACTCTCTTTTAATGCTAGTATTTAGTAAATTTTGTAATTTTCTTTGTAAATATATTAGAATTAATAAAATTAAACTGTAATATCTCGTTTTGTGTGTGTGTGTAATGTAGTTGTGTTAGTGTATAATATGTATGTTTGTTGGTTTTGGGTTGTTTAAAGTAATTTAAAGGATTAGCATGTAGAAAGTACAAGTACCCCCTTTTTTTTCGCGTTAATTAAAAATATGTATAAACAAAAGATTCGTTTATCAAAAATCCTTATACGTGCGTCTTCTACTTCTACGTGACACTGGCGAAGTAAATTGTGCCAGTGTGGCACAGGAAAAAGCCATAAATCCAAAAAAATAATAAAGATGATGAATAATTTTCTCTATTTATAACGTATTCTTTTCATCATCAAAGTTCGTGCTTTCGGCGCTATTGCGAGTGAAGAAAGTACCACATTGCCCTCCGATTAAAGAGATGAGTAATTTAGCCTCAGTTTTTTGACGCAATAATTCTTCTTACGATTCATTAAAATTTATTTTCTTTAATTTATTCAAGTGTAACTAAATTATTTAGGCGCATGAGGGTAAAATTTTTGATGGATGGCTGCCTTGCGCACGACAAGGCTGGTTCGAAGTTATGAAAGGCAGGCGTGAAAGAAGAAACACCACCGGATCCATAGCAAGTACAGGACTGGACTTCTGCTGCCCTACCTGCTTCCGTAATTGTCATTCCCGTATTGGCTTATTTAGCCACACCAGAAAATGTCGCCTAGATAGTGTCTAAACGTCTGTCGAGACGGATTAAGGCCAAAGAAGTTTCACTTCTGACATTTGTAACTCCTATTAGTTGTTGCGTGAAAAATCGTGCGTACTTTCAAGGTCATATGTATATCTATATAAGAAATTATCAAAATTAGTTTTAGCAATACAAGTGTGAAAAGGTAACAGATAGACAAAATTACTTTCGCATTTACTATATTAGTACAGATGTCCTTTCCAAATTGAGATACATAAGCGAGTGTAGATGTGCGGGCAAGCACAGTTCACTTCAAATCTTCGAGTGGTGATTATCTGAATTAGATAAGATATTTAAATCCAATTAATATCGGGATGGTGACAAAAATTGTCGTTGTTTTCTTGTTATGTTGGGGTGTGAATGGATTTCCTGATGGAGCTCCTGTGGACGCTTGTGTTAAAGACCGCGCTAACCAACCAAATCATGGACAACATAGATCACAGCCGCTATCCAATTTGCCTTATAGGATAGTTGCCTCATCTTCCACATATGGCCCTAACAGCAAAATTACGGGTATGTCTATTATTTAACATTATGAGATCAAAACTAATTCACATATCTGTACATATAAACATCTAATAGGCTAATTTATGCCCTGGCCGCACCAAATATCCTCTGCTTGCATAAGGCACAGAGGATAATAGCGATCAGGGCAATACGCGACCCTTTTGGCGGGCGATCCTCCGTGGGAGCTGCGGTCTGAGGTTCTTGCAGCCGTCAACTGACATAGAGTGGCGGCGAGAGCGCAGAGCCTTTGGGCTGATGCCGAAGAGGTTCGGAGGATCAGAACTCTGGCTGACCAGGCTCTGGTCCAAAAATGGAAGGAGAGCCTCGGGTCCCCAGTAGCGGGCGTGACCATTGTGGCGGCTACCAGGGACGAATGCGAAAGTTGAACACCTTGTGCCTCATTTACGGATGAAGAGGGTTCCGCTGGGTTTTAGTGGGTATTGCGAGGTCTCCTCCCTCGCCGAGTTCCACACTCCTGACCTGTAGGTCGGGGTTCGGGCCTAAATGCATTTCCCAGCGAAAAAAAAAGGCTAATTTTGATTTCGAATTAAATTGAATTCTTCATATTTTGTACTCTAAACACGGAATGTGACATACAATTAAGTACCACACGTAGATTTCCAATATAATATTTATTTAATAAACAGTCAATATTATTAAAACATCAATTATTATAACGAAATGAATAAATATTACAGTCTATGTTTTGCATTGAAAATTCCTACATTATAGTCACAAAATGATCAAATTATATCAGTCAGCTATCTCATTATATGGTGTGAAACATTGTTAATTTGTAGATTTTTCCTTTTCATTGTTTCTATTGGACTTTCTCGGCGAATTGACCAACAGAAATCAGCGAGCATTGCTGCTGACCATTTCCCATTGTAGCGTTTTTCAATCTGCATTGTATCCTGATGAAACCTTTCACCATGCTCATCTGATATGGCTCCGAGATTGTATATATTCCTTCAGAAATCGAATTAAATTTAAAATTGAAGTATTTTTTTGGCATTCATTTGGTTTTGAATGTCAAACGTTTTATGTTCGTCCTGTCGTTATGATTTTGAATTCTGACATTGACAACCGACAATTTCTGTTCGCAACTATAATATTTTACGGATTAGATGGTTCACCACTAAAAAAATATACAAAATATACATAAACAAAAATAATTACTTTCAATACAAATACAATTACATTCTCGGGCTCTGCGAATAAATTTCAATTTTTTAGTCATCGTGTTTTAATAGCTACATGATTTAAAAAAAAAACAATGACCTAGATTAATGGCATGATATAATCGTTGAAAGATAAGTTAAATGTCTAAAATGCGAGGTTTTGATTGATAGGTCATGGTTCATTTTCATTGGTCATGGTTTTGAACATTCCCATAGAGGTAGGCAGAGACCACGTCCTTCCACTTGCCACGATCCTACCATATCTCCTTCGCTTCTTTCTAAACTCATTAAACCTTTCCTGCAACTTCGTCGGTTTAGAGTACTCTTCCCTTTCCAACTGTCCCATTCACTCCTGACTCATAAATCCTTTTTGTCAGTCTTCTTTCATTCATTATCTCTACGTGCTCAAACCATCTAAGCATATCTTTCTCAATTTCAGTCACTACATCTTTTATACTACAACGTTCTCTTATCACGCTATTTTTGTTTTGTCACCCAGTTTCAATCCACGCATACTTCTTAACGCTCTCATCTCTACCGCATTTATTTTACTTTTGTGCTTCTTTTGCCATAACCAACTTTTACTACTATACATAAGTGTTGGCACCAACACTCCTCCATCCACAGCTGGTCTGGCTCCTTGTGACATCGTCTGGATATTCATAAAGGCATACAGAGCACCATTTACTGTATTCCCGGCATTCACTCTCCTTTCAATATCAATTTCGCATGTTCACAGCGTTTTACAATCTCTTTAAAAAGCCAGTTCTTAATAAAGTGTTACCAACGGACATATTACTGACTGACAAAAGTGCTTTTTGAGCCTACTCGAATAAAAAATTGTGGTATTTTTTAATTGATAGGAAATATTTTTGCATTATTCATAGTAATTATTCTAATAGACGACAGTAATGTTAAGTATGAAAGTGGATATTTTAATTACACATTTCAAAAGTATGGAAATGACAACAAGCATAAATCATAACCACTATCTTATTTACTTTAATGGACAGTGACTTCATTTTCAACATTTGGACTAGCAAGACGAGGAGATAGATAATTTCGTACATGATTTCAATTAATTTTACACACAATAGTCGAATGCTGTGGGAATAACACAAACACTTGTCATTGCGTAAGTTTTATTGCGGAGTGAATCGCTTCGGGTCACGGTTTTGTAATTCGTTCACATGAAAGTTTAGCATCTCATCTCAGGGTCTGTGTAAATTACTAATTACTCAATATATACATAATTAAACCAGAACAAGTGGAAGAGGTGAAAGAATTTGTATACTTGGGATCTAAATTTACAAAAAATGGAACATGTGAAAGTGATATTCAAAGGAGAGTGAATGCAGGGAATATGGTAAATGGTGCTCTGCACGCCTTTATGTATAGCCAGATGGTGTCTCAAAGGGCCAGACTGGTTGTGCATGAAAGAGTGTTGATGCCAACACTTAAGTATGGTAGAGAAAGTTGGGTATGGCAGAAGAAGCACAAAAGTATAATAAATGCGATGAGAGCGCTGAGAAGTATGAGTGGATTGAAACTGCGTGACAAAGTAAGAAATAGTGTGACAACTGAAATTGAGAAAAGGGAAGTGCAAGGCGAACGTTCCTGGACCTTAATAAGGGCCAGGTTAAGAGTACTCTAAACCGACGAACTTGTATGAAAGGTTTAATGAGAATGAAAGAAGCGAAGAAGACATGCAAGGATCGTGGCAAGTGGAAAGAGAACAAATTTGATAAGGTATGAAATATGCTATCGAGGACCTTTTGACATAGGAGGCAATTAAAAAATCGAATGATAACAAAATCGAGGGATACAGTTTGGTGTTGTAGCTACATATCTATCACCTCCATCTCAAATTTAATTACATCATTAGATAGCTAAAGGATCAAAGGATTTATTACGCTAAATAAGGCCTCAGACACATATTTTATATAGAAACTATTCGTTACGAGACGTATTCACGTCCAACAAGCGGCCGTGTTTATAATACTGCCACACCACATATTTTTGGTCAGTTTCTATTAGTCTTTACGTGATATTAAATAGCCTAAAGCCTTGGTCGATATTTAGACTATACTATTATAAGTAATAGAGCTAGTAATTCCGGAGATTAGCGCGTCTAGCAAGCAAAGAATTTTGAGGAGTTTTTTTATGTATTTGACAGCGATAAGTTACGAAACTACGCAACAGATTGTGTTCCAACTTTGAGTATGAGTTTCATTGTAGTTGTCCTTTCACGTCGGGTATAGTTAATTCAATTAATTATCCTATATCCAATATTGTTATTTGTTTATTTCTTAATTTTAAGTATAAATCTTTTATTTTTATAACTCTGTGACAGTGATACTTTGGGGAGGGCGAGATTATCCGACACAGGTATCTCAATACCTACTAGATAATCTCAACCCAGTATGTGTGATGTAACAAATTGTTATGGAAATAAACTATTTTTATTTTTATTATTATACTACTTTTACACTCACACCCGTTGACTAAAGAATATATATATTTATTATTAAATATAAATAAATTTATAATAATTACTTGTATACATAAATATGAAATAATACATATATCTACATAAACAATTACATAAATAAATATAACGGGCGGAGGATACACCCCGGCAGGGAGACCAAGCGGCCGGGGGTCAGGGCTAAAGGCTGAGAAACCGCCGGACTATCCTAGCCGAGTCCAGCAACACCGCCTTTTGCATCCTTGCTGCGAGCGAACTGCCCCGGAACCCCAGTCGTCTCAGATGATGAGCGAGACTGACTGGGATCAGACCATTCGCAGATATTACGATTGGGATGGTTTCAGTGGATCCCACTCCCCACATGGCGGTAATCTCGTGCGCCAGATCCAGATATTTACGTTTTTTCTCTGTCTCAGCTCGCACGAGATTCTCGTCATACGGGATCGTGATATCCACAATATCATTATTATTATTATTATTCACGTGGTTTATTTCCCACCTATTGTAGCGTCTATCCCCCCCCCCTCCCCCGCGCCGAAGCTGCGATATAATCATAGACTAACTACAAAGTTCACAGATACATAACAGTAGCATATAATCATAAAAGCTAGAGATAGTAAAGGATATAGTTTTGCTGAATATGGAACAATATGTGACGCTTTAAGTCCAACATCTAAGTGGTTGGTTGGTTGGTCTTGTAGAGTAAGCTAGTATTACTTTAAATTGTAAAGATTAAGTCTGCAAAAATATCCAAATAGATGATTGTCCATTAAAGAATGTTGCGTCTACAGTATTCTTAGTAATAACCTTAGACTCTGGCTTCAGGTGCCCATATTAAGACCCTGGCAAGTAAACTCAGTTCAGCTGGATTTGCTGTTCGAAAAGTAAGGCAATACACTGATGTTGGAACTGCTAAAATGGTGTATTTCGCTTATTTTCATAGCATTATGTCTTACGGCATACTGGTATGGGGTAAAGAGCAATACGTGTCATCAATCCAAAGAAATCGGTACCGTGGCAATATATATTGAACACACAATTTTAGTACATAGAGTGATGAATGTTCAGAAATCATTTGTCGTGTTGAGCATACGCATTTTTAATAAGATATACGACTCATTTCTGGGTTTATATGTCAAAAACGCCTTATTACAAAATGCATATTATAATATTGAAGATTATTTAAATGACAAAGATGTTTGGACTTGATTCCAGTAGCACATGAAAGCTAAACACATTGTAACGTACAAAAATTGTGTTTAAAAGGGTAACCGTTGAGTTTCTTGACGGTTTCTTCTCAGCGGAATCAACTTTTCGAACCGGTGGTAGATTTGTTACCAACGGACAGACTACTGACGATTCAAAAGTGCTTTTTGAGCCTACTTGAATAAAGACTAATTTGATTTTGATTATTGCGAGATTTCGAAGAAAGTATGGCCAGGTAACAATCCTTAATCAAATTACCTAAATATAGTAGTATTTTCCTAAAATATAGTATAGTAAAATTGTAGAATTTAATGGGAATAATTGATAGCATGTACCTAAGAGTTTACGGATGAAACGCGCGAATAGCGTCACGAAGATGTGCAGCGTTTTTTTATGCTAATTCGTTTGAAAGTCAGGTAGTTTCAATTTACCCGCTTGCCAACAGTGTGGTGCAGCTGTCGACTCAACGTATCACACTGTGGCAGATTGTGCAGCCAGGGGATTTCAACGTCACCTCCTGGTGGCGCTGATTGGCGGTGATCTCTCGCTGTGGAGCATTATAGGTGCGATGCTCTCCAATGATAGGATGTGGGCCGGAATATCCTATTTCTGTGAGTCCGTAATCTCACATAAGGAAGCCCATGAGCGAGAGAGGGAGAATGCAGTGGATGCTCCCGCTCACCGCCGAAGGAGGCAGGGTACTAGGCGGCGCGTATCTGCGCGCCTACTTCCGCCTCCTTGAATCCTCAGTTGAACTCATCTGAGGTACCAGGGACGAGTGCGAAAGTTGAATACCTGGTGTCTCACATACGGATAAAGAGGGATACGCTGGGTTTTAGTGGGTATTGCGAGGTCTGCTCCCTCGCCGAGACCCACACTCCTGACCTGTAGGTCGGGGTTCGCGCCTAAACGCATTTCCCAGCGAAAAAAAAAGTTAGTTTCAATATTTACAAATAACATGTGGCATTTTTATTTACAATTCGGCATTTGAGGTTTCAATAATTTTCGACCCTTGTAATATTTAAATGACAATTAAATTCCTAACATATCTTCCTTTTCCCCTCCCTCTAAGTCTCGGTAATGTAAAGTTTTAGATTTGTATAAATAAAAACAAGAATTAAAAGTTATTTTGCCAAAAACAGGATCACTCGTGGGCATATCACATCATAAAGTATACATATTCCTTTTGCGACGTAGACTCTCACTATGAACGATCCATATTTCCACGGGATCGAGAACATATACGGGTAAAAGGAATAAGAAGAGACTTTATTAATTGCATGTATCTAAAATCTTGTGATACAAAGTCATTTGAAATTAAAATTACGAGCAATTTACCTTGAGAAGTAATGTGCTCTAATCAGTTTTACGGCTGGTTATTTTGAAATACCTCAGTTTGGTTAATTTAAAAGATTCATTCATCGATCTAATATGTGCACTGGTAGTTACACAACATGATAGCATTGTAGGTCACACGCTGTATGGTGAACTCACGCAACAGGTTTCACTGACCGATGATGTTTTAATGATAAATATTAATGGCTAGTAAAAACTACTATTACATAGATCTCTTAGTTTATTAGCTGTGACCATATAAAGTAAAGTAAAGTAAGTAGCAGCTTAATAACGTCCCACTACTGGGCTCAAGCCTCCTCACTCCGAGGGGCAAGGGTTTTTAGAACATAGATCCACCACGCTGCTCCACTGCGTATTGACAGCCATATTACACAAGTGCACTCTCTATTCCTTTACTCTCATAGTCCGATGTGAAGGGAATCCGACACGACCGGAAAGAGATCAGGCGCAAGACTGACGCATTAAACTTTAACCACAGCCGAAGCCAGTCTAGGACCACGTAAATAAAAACGTGAGTGGGCAACAACCACTATAATGGAAACGTGGTAAGAATAAATCATTCGTTGGGATTGCATGGCAAATAAAGTGACTGTCATAACAATCCAGTTGAAATAGGAATACCTTTCGTATAATAAAATAAATGATATTCAAATAGGACACTACTAAAAAATATCTTTCAGAATCACCTTTCATATTAATGAGATACATTTTTAAATACATAAAGGCAACAAGGCATTTTAAGACGCTTCGAAAACTGTTCGCGCCAACTGGCGCCAGCCATTGGTACCTCGGAATTATCGGTAATCTGTAGTACAGAAGTCGAGATCGAGTGGTCAACTCTCGGATGCAAAAACGCCGCCTCGTGGGTTTTTGCCTTGGTTTTGTCGGGAAGTGCGGTAATTCACGCGTTTTGGTTTGGTGCCGATGGTTTGACGTCGCGTTTCAAAGCCCTATCGTCGCCCCATGACGAAGTGCGGGGGGGCAGAGCGCTGCTAGGTTATTTCCGACCACGCGGTGGCCGCTTTGGTAGGTTACAGACACATTCCACCCACACACATACAAATACACATCCCACGTTTCATTCACCTGCCAGGGCTCGTCGCCGTCGAGAAGATTAACGCCTGGAGACCAGGTAGGTGAACGATTCACTCATATCTGCTCGACACCTAGGTGGATTCTTAACTTTCTCCTTCCGCCGTCTCGGAGACCGATTCGACCTGGACCTTAATGGGCCGGGTTCATGCCAGGGTCACAGCCGGCGTGAACAAAAACTGTCCGTTCTGTTTTCACGCTCAAATTTCTCCATAAATTTCGTTATAAGGATACAACAAACATGAGGTACAGGAAAAATATAACAAATAATGATGCAGGAATACTTCCCAATCTGGTTTAGATTGATAGTTCCATCCTATAAATAACAATTTCCCATATCTACGTGGCATCATGAACAACGCGGATGACGCCACTGGTAACAACTAGTATACAATATACATCGATAGATATTAAGCTTGATAAATATATATTTTATTATCTTCCTAAATTTGTCATACCAGAGATCAAACCCCAAAACCTTTGCTAGTGAAGAATTCTCCTAAAAAAAGGACATTCCTTTTGGTTCGTTGTTAATAGAGAGCAAAGTGAGAAGGAAACCTCGTAAGATTTAACGCACATTGAAATAATTGAGAGAACAAGAAATAAAAACAAACGTGTCATGCTTTATTTTACGGCGAAGAAGGTTCAGAAATTGTTTAAAGGAGTAACCGTTGAGTTTCTTGACGGTTTCTTATCAGCGGAATCAACTTTCCGAACTGGTGGTATATTTGTTACCAATAAACAGACTACTGACGATTCAACAGTGCTTTTTGAGCCTACTAGAGAGTTATGATACAATTTCTACAAATCCGACATATTGAAAAGGTTGTTTACTTTAATTCCAGTTATGATTGAGGGTACGGAGACGTTTAAAGGATTCTTCATTCAGGCGCGTTCTGTAGAGAACAACCAATGGCTTGGTTCATGGGAGGAGACGCCTAACACCAGCCCGCTTCCAGAATGTTCTGCCATCACTCACGCAGACCCCAGGGATAAGATCAGAGCCGTACTTTTATGGAAACCACCTCCAAATTCACACGGCCGCATATATTTTACGTAAGTCTAGAACTGTTTTATTGTTCCAAGTCGTAATAGCGCTGCCTCGATCGGGGAAGTACAAACAAATATTAGAAATGCAATATAATAGCTGACCAGGGAAGCTTCGAACCACCTAAGATTCAATACATAAAAAAGCCTAATGATAATTGCAGAATGTTTCAAAAAGAATTCGTAATTAAAAAAAAAATAACGCCACCTGCACGTCCAGATACCCGCCAAAGTCCATCAATAGTTATGATCAGAAATTGTTGGCTGTCAATGTCAAATGTCAACAACAGATAAAAGAATCAAAGTATTCTTTTGAACTATATTTGATTTCTGAACGACGGGATGAATGTCAAACGTTTGACATTCGATTTTTTGTATCCAAGGGAATGCGAAATTGTTGTTTTTACTATACTCCAAGCTTTTTTATTCATTTTTACTCACCTTTTAAACCTACCCCCGACTTCCACAAATAATACAAAACCAAAATTAGCCAAATCAGTCCAGTTGTCCTCGAGTTTTAGGTATACTAATGAACAGTAATTCGTCCTCGCTCATATGAGAGAGGGTTTTTAGAGCATAGACCCACCACGCTGCTCCACTGCGGATTGGCAGGCATAGTACACAAGTGTACTCTCTATTCCTGTTATAGTCCGACGTGACTGAAATCCGACACAACCGGAGAGAGAGATCAAGCGCAGGACCAACGGTTTAACATGCTCTCCGAGGCACGGGGGTGGATCACACCGCCAAATTTTTGCCAACTTCGGACAAATATTGAGAAAATCTTAACAGAAAGTTCAATATCGACTTTGAACTGGCCCGACCCGGGACTCGAACCCATTATGTCATGACTGTAGTCGAAAATGCTAGCCACTAGACCAATGAGGCAGTCTGTAAATACATATATCTTGAACATGGAAACGTTATTCTGTCCAAAATAGATATTTTTTTTTATTGCTGACAGATTAGCGCTTGACTGTGATCTCACCTGATGGTAAGTGATGATAGTCTGAGATGGAAGCGCGCTAATCTGTTAAGAAGTGATGTAGCCCTTACGGTTTCTACACAGCATCTTACCGGAACACAAATCTCTTTGTTTGGCGGTACGTTTTTGCTGGTAGGTTGGTAACTAGCCGCGGTTGAAGCCTCCCACCAGTCCAGACTCAGACAAATTAGTAAATACAATTTCCTAAACTCGTCCTTACCGGGGATCGAACCTGAGACCTCCGCTAGCAAAGCGAATACTCGCACCACTGCGCCAGCGAGGCCGTCAAAAATCACAAAAATTCTGACAAAAGCTAGTTTTTCGAAGAGACCCTGGGTACACCAGTGAAAAAAAAGCACTAAAGGTATTCGTTGATTCCAACAGCGTCACCCGTTCATCGTCTAGTTTTCGCTAGTAAGATTACTAGTGCAAAGGTACATTGCCTTTTCAGCATGCTGGCTTAAGGCCACTTTAGCTGGAAGATTCCAAAGCCAATAACAGACATAGATTAAAAAAAATTGTGTTTAATTTACGTAGATTAATTATACACAGAGGAAGTCACGTGCACCGGCTTGTAGTTAATAGATGTGTGTCAATTAAAGTATTTATCAAAGGCGTGTAGTGTCGGTTTGTATGGCATTAATGAGATCGGTCTATATTTTGCCGTCAAATCAATGCGTTACTTTATCAATAGGTCTGTCAGTGCGTATTACAACACACCATATATGGGTCGAAGTGAAAGGTGTTTAGAAACATATGAGTAATCATTTATATTGATTTTTCTATGACAAGTTAGGGTTTGACAGATCTAGTCTAATGGTAACTGATGATACAGTCTAAAATCGAGACAGTCAATGCAGTTTCCTACGTTTTCTCTGCCGAGTAACCAACCCAGGACCTCTAATGGCGAGTACCTATACGATGGCTGGTTTGAATTTAATAATTTATTCTCTTTTATGTCGTCATGATCTCGTCAAAGTCTCTATGATATAAATTTGCTTATTTTGTCGCTGGGAAATGCTTTAAGCACGCTGGATACAGCTTTATCCAGACTCATTGAAACCAGAATACCCACTAAAACTTCATCGAAGTTCGCTGGCGTATCCAGCTCTAACCAGGCGCACATAATTGCGCCGTCAGACACCTCTCTTCCTCTGGCAGGAGGGAGGTACATCAACTGTTCTCTTAATTTGCCTCCTTCTGCAAGATACTATGCTGGGCAAAGACTCCTGGGTTCTTCTCAACTGCAGTTGATGGGTGCAAGGAAGCACTGCCTCCTTAGCCGGACATCTTCGTTAGGCATCAATTTGATGTCTGGTAATCTATTATGCCCGGGCATGCCCCGGCAATGATACGGGCTGGTTTCCATCGGCTACGCTAGCAGGTCCATCCAGGTCAAATCCGAGAAGTGTGTGAGTGGGGAAATGTCCGCGTGGCGGAACATACTCCTCGCCAACTTCCTGACGAATACCTCCACGGTGGGCATCATGGTGTCACGGTGGATGACGTCATTTCTGAAATACATCGGGGCTCCTACTATCATACGTGGGCACTTATTAGCCTCCTTCTCTGGGCAGAGAGAGGTCACTCCCAACTAGCGACATTAAGATGTGGCGCGGGCGCCCCAGGCCAAGCATTCTGCCAAAGAGCGGTGCGTTGTACCGTATCAATATCCGCACCACACTGGGTCACGAAGACGTCTTCTAAAATCCCACTATCTGGTGCATGTACTTACCAAAACAACCATGTACATTAAGCACCTTTTTTTTGTCAAGACGGGAAAAAAGTCCTCATAGCATACCGGGACGTCGCGTACGTCCCGGTTATGCCGGACTCTTACCGGCTAAAAACGACCCGCCATCCCACGCACTGTCACAATGGCGACGCGACAGGTTAGCTATAGAGTAAAACTGCGCACGCCGCCGTGACTCCCCGTGAGGGGCCCCTACCTTGATCCTAAGGATCGAGCTACCCATGGGGCAGAGCGAAGGCGCGCCGCCGGATAACTTACGGAGCCTCGCTACGTGGAACGGCGGCCTTCGCGGTCCACCGTCCCAGAGGCTAGTGCTAAGGGGGAAGACGACGGTCGTGAGCTACACGTCGTCGCCCCGACGCCTACGATGGAGGGAATGGGCGGTTGGATCCGCCTTCCGACGCCACTCCGCGGCCTTTTTCAGCGTTATCACCTCGTCGCTAAAGGAAGCCACCGCATTCCAACACTCCCTCCGCTCCGCCATCGCTCTCACGACGGTGGGCGGAAACAGTTCGGTGTCCATTAAGCACATGCACCAACCTATATGACAACAGATCATGCCCTGGGGGTGAATAGCCGCTACAGTTACTGCGCCCGCTATGGTTGGTAGATTCGAGTTTCTCCATCCAGTTTTGAATCAGGGCCTTGTTGGATAAAGCCCTGCTTCTCTGCACCTCAATATCATCACTCTTTCACCTCTAATCCTTGCAGCTACCCGAAACTAATTGGCAGCCGCAAGAACTGCCCGGAGCTTCCAGGAGGAATCGCCTAACAGAAATGCCGCAACCGTCCAGAATTTTTATTAATTATAGACTATATTAGGGACTATTGTCCACAAGACACATCAGCTCCATCGTCACTTCGCTATAGTATAAATCACTGATAACCCGCTACTATGATATTATAATATTCGACAGCTACTTCTGACGTTGGACTACTCGGAGTACTCTGCTCAGTTATTGACTTTCGTTCCCATTTCTGAAATCTCTAGAAGATTGTTTACATCTTCTACTTGCCCACATAGAGTGCAGGTCGGTAACCGTCCAGGATACTGTGTAACCGTACCGGTATCCTCGAATTGACCTGATCGCAATTAACCTCTGTGCCCTGGGCAAGAGTGTTCTATTTGGAGCGGTCAGGGCGTTTACCCGCAAATGCTATAAATAGACGGGTTCTCATGGTTAATGACAGGCATTGTTTTGCAATCCCGAAATGTTATGCGTTTAAAGTAGATATTGTGGAATTGTTGTTTACATAAGTAATGGAGTATTTATTGCAACCAAGAAGATCCGACACACAATTCCATCAGAGAGAATTGTTATTAATACATTTTTATATTTTCAGTGGAACAGTATTGAAGAATTACGGGACGTTTTGGGCCAATCTCATAGCAGAAGCACCTCAAGACCCTAACGCGTTACAAGTACTTGTTTAACTACAGTTATATAATATAGATTTAAAAAAAACAAATGTATTTTAGACCACACGACTAAGTAAAACGCCGTCCTTTCGCCTCGACTGATCAGACTATTCCTAAAGCCCTCGTCATGCATTCACCAGCTTACTCCGCAAGTCAAACTTGCGTAAAATCCTTTTACTTTTTAAAAACGACTAGACCACACGACTGAAGTAAAACGCCATCCTTTCCTCCCGCCCGATCACATTTATCGTAACGTTCTAGTCATGCGTTTCTTTTGTCCTAATTGTTTCTAAGCGAAGTGATAAAGAACCCACGGACACTTAAACGCACTCAAACTTCCGTACCTCGACTACCGCGTAACGAAGTTGCACTTCAAAACAGTCAATCCATAGAGTCAATTCAAAAAAGACATTGCATAGAAAGAACTCTTTAAAATTCCCACGTAAACATTCAATAGATGGCGTTGTCAATTTTTCCGATTCGTTTCGGAATTTAATTGAGCTTGTGTAGAAGAATAAAAGTATTTTAATAATAGCATGAATGCAAAGCAGATTTACTGTCACGCGCCGCTTGAGACGAGCGCGCGAACGAGAGCGCGTAACCCACGATACAGAGGCGCGATTAGCCCAATTCCATTGTTTAATACTTTCATCAATAGTTTCTTATGACGTTATTACGTAAAATTATCATCTGTGAAGCGACTTTACAAATAACCAAAGTAACGAGGGATCCTTCGCGCCCCTTAATAAGAAGAATCCATAACAAACTCAGTCAAGTATGCTCTTTTTCTCATCATCATTTCCGTACTATTATTTTTTATTTAGATTAGAGAAATCTTTTTAATACCACACTTTTTGTCATCTAAGTAATCATTTATAGTAAGATTTCGAAAAAGCGTGATAGCACACATGTGTTTGCCCAACAGTGGGACTTCAGTATACTTTACTTTTGTACTATTTTTCACTATGAAATATTATAAATAAAAAAGTTATTATAAGAAATACGTGTTTTATTACATCAAGTTACGTCAACGTAAATTTCATTCGCAAGTATAAAAAATATTGTGCAGTTTATAATAATCGGTTAATAAATTAAAATTTGCTGCGAAATCACTAAGCATAAACCGATGGAACAAGGTTTAATTACGTGCTGCTATAACGCCACCTATATGACCCCTATGTGTAGCCCTCAAGCCATTCTCCAGGTTGAAAGCATTAACAGGTTATCAGGCCATAAACATCCTGTATCTGAGTTTAAAGAACAGCGCCTATGCTGCTACAGCGCCACCTATACGACTTGTGGCGATAACAGAATATTAACCGAAGTTATTTACCAGTACAAAAACAAATGAGTTATAAATGCCATTCGACTTAAATGGGCAACAATTCTGCTGCTACAGCGCCACCTATATGACACATAGGTATAACAGAAAATTATACCTAGGTATTTACCTGGATGTGGAAGAAGAGAAGGAAGCCCAGCAACCGGAAAAGGGAAGAGAACGGCCCCCCGAGCCGCATCGACGCCGGCACCCCCAATGGAACCTGAGCCAGCCTGCTCAGCAACCACCCCGGCGCGCTCCCCCGGTAGAGCACGCACCAGAGCGCAGAGCACAGCGCCCAACAAAACGCCCTCCCCAACAAGACCGCAACCAACTGGCGAGCGCCTGGATCCCACCACACAGATCATAATAGAAGCCGTACAGGCCATCGCGGAGGTCGTCACAGCCTATTTTAATGACCGTGACCTCACCTACCCGTTGGCCAAAGCTATGGACAAACTGATCGCCCTCCAAAACATGCAAGGCCAACAAAAAATTTCACACTACAGGCACTGCGGGGACGGAGCCATAGGAGTCCGGAACAAGAAGTTAAGACCACAAATGAGACCAGGAGCAGAGAGGAATCACCACAAGGCACGCCCCAGCCCTCTACGAGCTAAGTTTATCAGCACATCCAAGATGTGCGAGAGCACCGGCCCGGGTAATGAGGCTTAGCCTTGAGGCCCGTACCCACTAGAAATCTAGTGAAGAAACCCCTCTCTATTTACCTGGATATAAGTATCCTATGGGATATGTATGCCATCTACGTTAAACAAGCAACAATTGTGCTGCTACAGCGCCACCTACATAGCCCGTGACGTCAGGCTATTCACTGGGATAAACAGACCCAAGAGCAGCAAATACTGGGCGTCCCCTGCCTCGTGAGCTTCTGCTGCCACCGCCTCCTGATGTAGGCGATGACGACGGTGAAGACGACGCAATATCAGTGGCGATACCCGGAGGCACTGCCTCGAGGCCCGCACCTCTCAACTAAATTTGAGAAGAACCCAGGAGAGTGGGATAAACGTATAAATGTGTTAGGAAGACCATATACATGTTACATGCTGCTACAGCACCACCTATACAAATCCTTTAAACACTGTCATAGCGGCAGCTGTCAAAACTCTCATCAATAAAACTCTGTTAACGCTGCTGCAGCGCCACCTATACGACTCGTGATATTAGAATATTGAGTTAGATTTTCAATCCGAATAACAATATCCAAGGTAATTCTAAAGCATATATGTTAAATGCTGCTACAGCGCCACTTAATTTACAGGAGTATAATTTTATGTTTACATACAATATATGTGTATCGATTTTAATGTTAAACCTTGTTTCATCGTGATATTCGCAATACAAGAGATTATTAAGCAAAATATAATCTCATACAATATAAAGCAAACTAAACATATGGTAAATTAAAATCACAGTTTTATGAAGGCTTCTGTTTCATAATGGGTCGCTTTATACCCAAGAGATCGCAAATCTCGTTTCTGATCGGCCTCAGTTCGCTGACATCTCTCTCCCAGTTAGTCTCAGCGAGGATATTCATCACCTGCAATAATTCGTCATGTTAAAGAGGAAATTCTATGCAAGGTAAAAGGTAAGTAGCAGCCCATTAACGTTCCACTACTGGGCATAGGTCTCCTCACACATATGAGAGAGGGTTTTGAGAGCATAGACTGACCACGCTGCTCCACTGCGGATTGGCAGGCATAGAACACAAGTGCACTCTCTATTCTTTCAATCTCAAAGTGGGATATGACGGTAATCCGACATTCGCGGAGAGAGATTAGGTGCAAGACCGACGGCTTAACGTGCTCTCGGCACAGGGGTGGACTATACCGCCAACTTCCCAACTTCGGGCAAATATTGAGAAAATCTTAATAGAAAACTCAATATTGGTTTTTGAATTGGCCCGACCCGGGACTCGAACCCAGGATGTCATGTCTGTAGTCGAATATGCTTTTAAATTTTTATTAAATGATCAAATTTGATTTTTTTTAATTAACACCCCCGCAACCCCTTTACCGAGTGGAATTTCGTAAAGATCATTCTTAGCTGACTATATAAATTCTATAGAGAGTGATGAGTCAATAGATACTTGGATATCTCTATATATATAGATAATAGACCTGCGACTCAATTTCATACAATACCTTGCAAATAAAATGATGCGTTACCTGATCTAGTGCATCCTCTTGTAAGTTGCACTGATCGCCGTAAAGCGTGAGTGCCTCATAGAGCCTCGCTGCAGCGCACCGCCGCAAGTAACTGTCAGCGTAACACATGTAGATGACTAACTGACTCAAGGAACGCGACATCACCACACCACCCACCTACATAAGAAAATCCCAATTAACTATTGTTATAAACTAGCTAAACCAGCGTAGTTCTCAATTCTGTGGGATAATGAATGAATGAATTGATTTCCAAGTATCAAAACTCGATATTATAATATTATTATAAACTAGCCGAAAAAATGTAGTTCTAATTTCGTGGGAATATGAATAAATGAATGGATTCCCAAGTATCAAGACTCAATATTAAATCAAATGAAATTATTATATAAACCAGCTTAACCAGTGTAGTTCTCGATTATGTGGCATAATGAGTGAATTGATTTCCAAGTATCTAGACTCGATTTTAAATTATTATTATAAACTAGCCGAAAAAATGTAGTTCTAATTTCGTGGGAATATGAATAAATGAATGGATTCACAAACATCGAGACTCAATATTAAATCAAATGAAATTATTATATAAGCCAGCTGAACCAGTGTAGTTCTCGATTATGTGGCATAATGAGTGAATTGATTTCCAAGTATCTAGACTCGATTTTAAATTATTATTATAAACTAGCCGAAAAAATGTAGTTCTCAATTCGTGGGAATATGAATAAATGAATGGATTCACAAACATCGAGACTCAATATTAAATCAAATGAAATTATTATATAAGCCAGCTGAACCAGTGTAGTTCTCGATTATGTGGCATAATGAGTGAATTGATTTCCAAGTATCTAGACTCGATTTTAAATTATTATTATAAACTAGCCGAAAAAATGTAGTTCTCAATTCTGTAGAAATATGAATGAATGCATGAATTGATTTTTAAGTATCATGGCTCAATATTAAATCAAATGAAACTATTATATAAACCAGCTGAACCAGTGTAGTTCTTGATTATATGGGATAATGAATGAATTGATTTCCAATTAGTCAAGACTCAATATTAAATCAAATGAAATCATTATATAAACCAGCTGAAGTGTAGTTCAACTGGTTTATATAATGATTTCATTTGATTGGATTTCTTGATTCTTGATTATGTGGGATAATGAATGAATTGATTTCCAATTAGTCAAGACTCAATATTAAATTATTATTATTATAAACTTACCAGCGTACTCTTCGATTGTGTGGGAATGTAAATGTATGAATGTCATATACTAAATGACGTAAATTACTTGCCTGAATCAATTGACACAAAACGTTAATCGAGTCCAAAAGTTTATATATATTTTTGCCCCCTCTCAGTTCCAATTGTAAGTATTTCAATATATCCATAGCAAACGATGAATCCGGATCTTCCAATATCGGGGATATTGAACCTGGAAATAAAGACGGAAGTCTATTATAATCGAATTGATTTTGTGAGCCTCTTCGACGATTCACGACTAAACTATCACTTCTATTTACACAAACGCTTGCTTTCTTATTGTTATACCAGGAAATATTCGAAGCAAGAAATGAAAATGGCGCCATAATCAATATTCAGCAAATGCGGCTGACAAACGTTACATTTCTAGCAAGTAAAAGCGTTAGGGACGTTTTTTATTATTCTATTTGCTATTCTTTTTGATAATGTATTTTGTCTTTATCTAGATAAAATAAAAAGCTAGCTGTCTTTTTTTTACGAAAACGCTTACTTTCTTGCTGTTATACCAGGAACTATTCGAAACAAGGAATGAAAAGATGCTATAATCTATATTCAGCAAATGCGGCTGACAAACGTTACTTTTCTAGCGAGTAACGGCGTTGGAGGTGAGTCTTTACCTATCTTTTTAAATCAGCGCCGCAGTCCTGTGACTGGAGCATTTATGCTGAGGCAATGCCCCGTTCTGCCAATGTGGATCTAAATATTAAGATTTTTTTTCCTTTTTTTCTATAAGGTTAGTTAAGATACCTGTATTCCCAAGGCCAAATTGTATTCTTGAGTCTATAAAATATAATTGTTTTGGGAAGAGAGAATTAATTTAGTCGATTTATTACTTTTTTTTTTTTCTTACTCTAACTATATTTTTAGTTAAAGTACGATTTTGTGGCTGAATAAATAATTATTTATTTATTTATCTAACTATCCTCTCTCTCTGTTTATATATATAGGTATAATATGATTCTATTACGAGTGAAACTACATAAAATTCTTTAGCAAAACTATGTATCGAAAAAATAAAGTCTTATTTTGGCATAAATCACGAACAAATCTCTAAGAAAGAATGATTGACATTTTATATATATTGTTTCACTTGTATTACTTTAAAAATTATATATTTATTTAGAGTTGGTCCGATCAGAGACCTAATTCTAAACCTACCTGAAATAAGTATCCTGTCTAAAAAGTTGAACATTGGTCCGGTGATTCTCTTGACATGCAAATTATCCGCAAAAACTTTTATTATTGTATCGCAAATGTCTTTTAACATTTCCTTGTCTTCGTGTAACGTGTTCAAATAGGAGAATAACGATTGTGTTGTGTGTTTCACCTAAAAAAGTTTACACGTACATAATTTAAAAAAAAAACACCAAGTGTAGTGGAGCAATATCTTTTAACGTATATCGAATTTTTTTTAGTAGGGCTTAAGACACAGGATAGCTTGCATTTTAATTTGCAGTTACTTCGTTATAAAATTTAGTAAACTCTACTAAAACTTACTAAACTCTCAGTGAGCTCCCCCCCACTCACCACCAAGCCTTTTATCACGTGATATCGGTAAGTGGGGAAAGCCAGGAGCTGAACGAATCGTGGCATGGTGTGTCCGGGGAAAAGCCACAGGACTACAGCAGAGCTCTCGCTGGTGGTTTCATTCTCCTCAGTCTTCCTAACTTCCACTTCCTCAGCAGGGAATATGCGTTTGAGAGCTTCGTGATGTGGAATGTTCGCAATAGGCGGATCACTATAAAAAATATCTTAAGTTTAAAAATCAAACCTTTAATTATTCAACCTTTTACAAGATTGAGACATTATCTAGATCACTAGATTGAGGAACTATCACATGTCAGCAAGTAAGATTACAATCAAGTTTTAAGCTGTCAATAATAAAAAAATGAAATATTTTATGTGGCATCATTGTTTAAATTATTTGATAGAAGGTACAGACAATAATAGTATACAACAATTAATACTTGATAATTTGTAACGCTTTACAGCAAAATAATAATTTAACGCCCATTTTCTTTTCAAATGTATACTGACTTGTATATAAAAGCGGTGAATATACGTCCGGCGTGAGCTCGAGTGCGGTCTATCTTCTCTACAGCCTGTTGAGCAATACCGCATACTGCGGCTTGTACTGTAGCTTCTTCATTTAACTTCGGCTCTTCCAAAGCACACTGTCTACATATCGAAAGTAAACCTGTAAAAAAATAATTAATCACTATATGAAAACACTGAATTAAAAAGACAAAATTGTTTAGATTTTATTTCAGTTGATCCTATACACCCAACAAAAACCATTTCATATAACCAAATTATCCTAAAAATTCAAACAAATTAATCCCATACAACTAACTATCTCAAAAAGTATAAAAAATTGATTCCATACAATCAATAAAATTATCACAAAAATGTCAAACAATGTGATTCCATACAATCAATCAAATTATCTCAAAAATGTCAAACAATGTGATTCCATGCAATCAATCAAATTATCCCAAAAATGTCAAACAAATTGATTCCATACAACCAATCAAATAATCCCAAAAATGTCAAACAAATTGATTCCATACAATCATTCAAATTATCTCAAAAATGTCAAACAATTTGATTCTATACAATCAATCAAATTATCTCAAAAATGTCAAACAATTTGATTCCATACAATCAATCAAATTATCTCAAAAATGTCAAACAATTTGATTCCATGCAATCAATCAAATTATCCCAAAAATGTCAAACAAATTGATTCCATACAACCAATCAAATTATCCCAAAAATGTCAAACAAATTGATTCCATAAAACCAATCAAATTATGCCAAAAATGTCAAACAAATCGATTCCGTACAAATCAATCAAATTATCCTAAAAAGGCAAAACATGTATCCCATATTAAACCAAATTAATCAAACAAGTTGCCCCCATACACCCAATGAAAACCAAACAAATATATCCCTTATTGACAAATCACAAAAATTATGTTATTTATGGGGAACATATAGTATATGTGATCGGAAAACTAACCTGTCATGCTGGCTTCTCTAACCCAAGCCCCAATATCTCCTCGCATGTCCACCGTGTACTCCGACAGACAGTCCAACAGAGCAGCTCTCACGTCGCCCACGTAACGCTCCAGGCCACTGTCCAGACTGAGTGTCTGACAGACTTCAGTGAGTCCCACCACAGCATCGCGACGAGCCTCAGCCCATATCTGAGTCCCCTCTGTCACCTTAGTACAGTCTATTAGCGACTGGATAACCAGTTGCATCTGATCCATTAGCACGAATTTCGGTAATGCACCTGAAATTTTTTCTTACATTAAGAATCAAATAATTACCGATGATCCGAACGGGGGTACCAAAAGTCCCCAGTTCATTTGTAAGGAAATTTAAAACAGTCATCGGAATATAGGTGATATAGCGCGACCATGAAGCGACAGAGCGACATACGAGACCGTACAAATCGGTGGAAAGGACAACAATATCGTACATTTGTCTCGCTCTTTGCTTACGGCGATACCGCGTGTTCGAGTGAGAGGAACAAGATAAGGAATGCTAAGAGTTTTTTTGATAATATTAGAAATTATTAACTTGCCTTTTTTGTTTTTGGAGTTTAAATTTTAAAAAGAGTTATTTTTTTTCATATTTTATTAGAAATAGTATATTGAATTATTAAATGACGAGTGGCAAATTAAAATGCCACATGTCTTTGTCAATACTAAAACTACCTAACCTTCAAACAAATTAGCACAAAAAACTCTGCTTGCACCCTCTAGAAGTTTGTTAGCGCTCATTAAAGTTTTATTTGTGGATTGCTATTAAATTACTATATTTGTTTATCATGCTGAGGTCTTTATATCAGAAAAACGTTTACATGTGCTACATCCGGTTTAACACTATTCCGAAAATTCTTAAATTTAATCAATAGTGAGAATAGTGGTTACTTAACCTACAAATTAGTGAGCGACTTTTAAAAGTTTGACTTCACACAAATAATTAAGTTGTAAAGCTTACCCAATGCTCTTGCGTATCCCATCCTGAGAAACAGTCCATTAACCCCAGAACTGGTGAGCTTTTTGCAGTATTTCTCAACCAACTGCATCCGTTTCTGCTTAGCCGTCAATTCCCCATACGACATGCTGTCTCTGAGGTATTGGTCAAACACACAAGGTAAGGCTTCGATGGCCTTCTCTCGGATGGCTTGAACCTCATGAGATAGACACTCTTCGATCAGATCAAGCCATTCATCTATAATATAAATTAGATTTTTCCCTACTATATATATTTCGTAGATTTTCATAGCATTTTGTATATATCAATTAGAAGCTAGTGCTTCTTTATGTTATATAAAAGTATCAATTCTCACAGCACCATCGCAATATATATATTAAATAACATAACATAATAAACTTGTAATACTATATTTAAGAGTGCAGAAGGTTTAGAAATCATTAGGTGGTTTGAGCATACACATTTTAAGTAAAATACCTAAAGCAATTTTGGTTTTCCACAATTTTAAGAAATATGTCGTAAACATGCTTTTACAAAAGGCATATTATAATGTTGGTGATTATTTAAGCGACAGAAGCTTTTCCAGTCCAAACATTGTAACATACAAACTATATTTAAGAGAGTAACCGCTGAGTTTCTTGCTAGATTTTTCTCAGCGGAATCGACTTTAAAAACCGGTGGTATATTTGTTGCAATAAACAGACTCCTCACGATTAAAAAGTGCTTAATTTTGGTGGAATTGTAGTGCTAATGTATTGTGGAAATTAAATAAATTGATGATGACAAAATAATTTCTCATACGTGACTAGTGTGAATCGCCATTTTGAGGTCTTTCCTCAAAGAAAATATAAACAATTTAGTGTAGAATACAAGACTTAATGTAAGACATCCAGAAACGGTTTTTAATTAAATATGAATAATATGGTTTGATTACTATGAGTACTTTTTTCACAAAATGTTAAAAACTAGTTATAGTGGCATATCTACAGTAGTTGGACTTATGCCATCAGACTTTTTTGTAGATATTAATACATTCTATAATATTATAGAATTTTGAGGTCGCCATTTTGAGGTCTTTCCTCAAAGAAAATATAAACAATTTAGTGTAAAATACAAGACTTAATGTAAGGCATCCAGAAACGGTTTTTAATTAAATATGAATAATATGGTTTGATTACTATGAGTACTTTTCACAAAATGTTAAAAACTAGTTATAGTGGCATATCTACAGTAGTTGGACTTATGCCATCACAGACTTTTTTGTAGATATAAATACATTCTATAATATTATAGAACATTTTTTCGTTCTACCTTCAATAGTTTTTGCAGCGCACGCGGTAACAGATTTTTTGTTTCACGCCATTAACACATTTTTATTAGAGATCCCTTTCCCCTTTAGTAGGATCAGTTTTTTAATAGTGAAAATATTTAAAATCGGCTCACTTGTTTGTGTGAAAACGTTACAAAAATACAAATGTTTCCTCTTTATAATATTTCATTAGATAAACAACGGGTACATTAACTTACCAACAGTATCCTCCTTGTGCACAGGTGTCCTGGCAAGAGCTAACTTGCCAAGACAGTGGCAGGCTGCCTGCCTCATCAGTTCTCCCCCTAGACCTCTTAACAGTTGCCTTGAACGTAGGTCTCCTACTATACCTCTGATACGAGACCATAGTTCTTCATCTATTAGAGTATCGGCTTTCCGCCCTAAATAGTAGAAAATGGGGCACATTATTAAGGAAAAAAATCTTCTGTGCAATTCACACGTAGTATTAGTGAAACCTTCAAAAGTTTTGGCTTCAAGATAATGAAATCAATGTAAAATTCACTCCCACGCATTTCAGTTTATAGTAAGATTTTACTATTATTCTGGCAATTAATTATAGAAACTTATACATTTAACATTAAATGTCAATTTAATACAGACTACTAGAGTAACCATTTTCTATTTATTTCTTAAGTTATATGAGGTGCATTTCATTTTCTTCTATAAAAGTGTCAATATTTTTACTTTAACTTTTCAAAATTTCTCTCTTAGCTACTCTCGGTATTGCTGCTTCAAAAGATACTCACCATCAGGTAGTACAGCTTGAGAGAGTGCGTATATCGCCTCCCCTATACCAAGTATAGCTCCGTGTCGAATATTCAGATCAATTGATCCAGTCTTCTTCACTAAATTGGGTATAACTTCTGTTGCCACATACTCTGGTATCTATAAATCAATAACATTGCATTTTATATAAACAATTTAGACATTAAAATGAATGACATGTTGTACTGAACAACGAATTGTTTTAGAAATGTTAACCTTTCCAGCACTTAATAGTACGCATGATCCGAATGGGGGTACCAAATGACCCCTAATTCATTTGTAAGGAAATCTGTAAATCGAAACATCACGCGGCCGTACAAATCGGCGAAAACTAAAACATAACGTATATTTGTCTCGTTCTTTTCTTTAGGCAGTACCGCGTGTTGGAGTGAGAGAAATAACAGCAGACTAAAACAAAAAGTGCTAATAATAAGAATGTTGCTTATCAACTATTTGGAGTTTTGTTAACAAAACAATTATACATTTTCGCGAATAATTCAGTGAAATACCTTTAATCCACTAAAAATAAAGGGAAACCCGTTCATAGCCAGAGTCTAGGAAAATGTAAACCATATTTGAAATTAATCATCGGCCGAATAATGTCGGCGTCTGAAGGTGTTTACGATACTTTTCCACAGGTTTTAATTTTAGGAGGAACAAACCGACGGAAACAAATTAAGAATAGGTTTTTTGATGTAAGCACAGCATATACTTTCATTTGCTTTTAGAGAAAGTCTATTAATTTAAATAGATATGTACTTCGACAGACACCATCGAATTGACGTATCCCCAATTGAAAGGAAATGTGAAGATTGTTTTAGATTGTTATAAAAAACTGCAAAACGCCGAGAGGAAAAGCTAATTGGATGTATTTCATTCTATTATTGGTATACATGATATTTACGAGAACACTAACTGGTAAATAAATAAGAACAACTTACTTCACACATTTTAATATAAACTGTTAAAACACGTTTGAAACTGGTCTTTTGCGTAGAAAATAATGAAAAATATACAGAAAAATATACATAAAAAAAGTAAAAATAAAACTTAAAAGATAACCTACGCTAAGAAGAATCAAATACTGATTGACACGATGACGGATGTCTTTTTCAAATAAGTTCTAAAAAGCAGCCAGAATGAAAATTGGATAATAATTAGCGATCGGTTATCAGAGATAAAAGAAGAATAGTCTATATTTTTCTTATTGCGTGATGAAAAGTAACTCATTTTCTCCCGAATTTTTTTTAATTTTGCTGGAGATGTTCCGAAATGCTCTTTTTACGCTGAAATGAAAATTTCGTTGGCTACTGTATTTTTTTTTTGTACGGAGTGTCTTTAGTTGTTAGTCCTACTCGCTTTTAAAGGGTAACCGGAGGAAAAGTCCTCTGTATGTGGGAGAAAAGTACCTCGTTCTATTCCGGTTCGATTTCCATAGCACCTAACACATCACGCCTCATTCCCATAGGTGTAGGCAGAGACCACTCCCTTCCACTTGCCACGATCCTTTCATATCTTCGCTTCTTTCATTCTAATTAAACCTTTCATACAAGTTCGTCGGTTTAGAGTACTCTTGACCTGGCCGTTATTTAAAATGTCCTGGATTTGGTCCAGGAACGTTCGCCTTGGTCTTCCCCTTCCAACTTTCGCATTCACTCTTGACTCATAAATCCTTTTTGTCAGTCTCCTTTCATTCATTCTCTCTACATTGGATTTGGTCCAGGAACGTTCGCCTTGGTCTTCCCCTCCCAACTTTCGCATTCACTTTATACCTTATCTTATCACACTATTTCTTACTCTGTCACTCAGTTTCATTCCACACATACTTATCAACGCTCTCATCTCTACCGCATTTAGTTTACTTTTGTGATTCTTCTGCCATACCCAACTTTCACTACCATACATAAGTGTTGGCACCAACACTCCAGCATGCACAGCCAGTCTAGCCCTTTGAGACACCATCTGGCTATTCATAAAGGCGTGCAGAGCACCATTTACCATATTCCCTGCATTCACTCTCCTTTCAATATCACTTTCACATGTTCCATCTTTTGTAAATTTAGATCCCAAGTATACAAATTCTTTCACCTCTTCCACTTGTTCCCCATCTATCAAAATATTGCCATTCATCATAGATTCATCTCTTTCAAAAAGCATAACTTTCGTTGTTTGTTTACATTCACTTTCATTCCTTTCCTTGTCAAAGCTTTATTCATAATATTTACCATCTCCTGTAGCTCATCAGCGGATGACGCAAGTATCACTTGAACATCAGCGTAAACATTTGATGAGTATTCATTCATTCTTAACCCATACATACTTTCTTTTAAATCTATGCTATTATTAATTTAGCATCCAATTATTGATGAAAAAGTCAAATCGACGAGAATGCCCTATTTTTCTCTTAATTTCACGGGATTTTTCCAACTTATGATACAAGGTAATTTAATATAAAAATCAAGGCTTTATTATTGCAAATTCTTAGAGGCGTCATACAAATGGCGCTATTTAAGATTCATATTAAAGTGTAAAGCAGCAGTAAACTTGGGAGCTGCAAAATGTTTTTTTCTCAAAAATTTGAAGATTTTTTTTATATTTAATTTATTTTGTAGGTTATATTAAGTAGGATTTTTTAACTGAGTATCTCACCTTATCCGTGAGTTTATAAAGTGCTTTAGCAGCCAGATCGCGTATAGCACAGTCCCAGTGTTCCAGTTTCAGTTCAATGAGGTGATCCAGTAAAGGCCTGGTGTACTCTGGGAAAGATGCCACGTAAGGGGCCACGACTAGGTAAGCATGGTTCCTGGGACCAACTGACTGGAAATCAGCAGCTGTCAGTACATCAATTCCATGAGGGAATAATCCATGTCGTCCCACATTCTCTTGATAAGCCGCTGATGCTGCACGACGACAATTTATCTATAAAGAAGTATGGAAACATTTTGAAGTTTTTTTATTGCCGACAGTTTAGCGCTTGACTGTGATCTCACCTGATAAGTGATAATACAATAAGAAGGAATCGCGCTACACAGCATCGTACCGAAACACAAATGTCTTTGTTTTAGCGGTACGTCTTTGCTGGTAGTGTGGTACCTAGCCAGGGTTGAAGTCTCCCACCAGACCAGACTCAGACAAATTGAAAAATACCATTTTGTAAATTCGCCCTACCGGGGATCGAACCCTGAGCCTGTACCAACAAGGCGTGTGCTTACACCACTGCGCCAGCGAAGACGTCAAGTGAAACTTCTTTAGGCGCATGAGGGTACAATTTGTACGGATGAAACACGTGATTAGCATCACGAAGATGTGCAGCGTTTTGTAGGCTAATTTGTTTGGTTAAGTGGTTTTAATATATACAAATAAGATGTGGCATTTTAATTGCCACTCGTCATTTAATCATTTAGTATACTTTTTTTCATAAAATATAAAATAAAAATATTTCATAAATATAACACACAACTTCCAATATTGACGAAAAAACACGTGGCATTTTTGTTTACAATTCGTAATTTGTGATTTCAATAATTTATTATTTATATTAATTGTCGACAATTTTAATAACAATTAAATTCATTAAATTCCTATTATATCTTCCTTTTTCCCTACCAGGAATATACATACTGGAACAAGTGTTTTTCGTTAAAAAACATCCAGAATTTTTTGAAGAGGCGCGTGAAGCCACTATTATAGGGAAAAGAGATCCGAGTAGATTGTTGTTTCCGGTGTGTCGTCTAGGGCTTTATGAAAAAAGTTGCTTCGTAATGGCAATAAAAATATTTAATAACGTTCCTCGTTTCATTTGAGAGAATTGCCACTGAAATATTTCAAACTAAAATTAAAAATTGGTTGGTGGACGAATGTTACTATAACATGAGTGAGTTTTTTGACAGGGGGTAGCGAAATATTCTGATTTCTTTCTAATATTTGTTTTGTATTTTACGTTTAGATAATTTTATTAATATAAATCGAAATTATTTTATTTTATGATATATATTTTTTTAATTGTTACTACAAGACATAGGCAGTATAGAACAATTTCGGCATTTAGAAAATTTTAATTTTGGGTGATGTTACTTGTTGAATTCAATAAATAAATACCTTTATGTTTCGGAAATGTCTAGTTTTAGATTTGTATTAATATAAACAAGACTAAAAAATTGGTTTGCCAAAGAAGTCTGACGTGTACTTTGTACGCAAGCATTTTTAATTTTTTTGTAATGCTTTGTGAATCGATTTTTTACAGTTATCGAAATACCCACCTCTCTATCGAAACAAGCAGTTGCAATGAGTGCGTTGGATAGTAAGTCAGCATGAGGAGCTAGGGCTGAGGCATCGTAAGCCCTGGCAAAGGCCCAGGCTGCGTGACAGGCTGCGTCCCTGGCAGCTAGGCCTCCGCCCCCGCCTCCTCCTCCAGCAGCCCTGGCCTCGTCACGGGCCAGCGCTGCAGCAGCACACTGTACTGCCGAGCTCAACTGGCGTGGCGAGATCAGACCACGGCGCCCTATTACGAATTATCGCAAATTGTTATTGTTTTTGACAACAAAAAAACCCAAATAGTTAAATACGCAACATCTACATTCCCATTATTAACATGTTTTGTTGTATTCTGCTAGTGACATGTTTTTCTCACTCTAACACGCGGTACCGCCGTAAGGACAGAGCGGGACAAATATACGACACTTTTTTCGTTTTCGCCGATTTTTACGGCCACGTATGTCACTCAGCAAGCGAAACCGATGAATCTGTTTCAGATTTCCATACAAATGAACTAGGGTCTTTTGGTACCCCCGTTCGGATTACGCGTAACTTTTTTTATACTTAGGGGTGGAATTGTTTATGGAAGTGTAGATAGAGAGAATTCACTTTATTTTAACACAAATAATACCGGAATTACATACAATAACTTTACAAAAAATAGCAATTATTGCCAGACATTCTCAGGGTTAAGGAAATTATGTTTAAAAAAAGGGTTTAACAAATTTCTTACTATAAAGAATATTATCGTTATTTCTAATCTCTTCTGTTATACTCACCTAACTCAGCGAGGGCCATACACCCACCATGCCAAGCTGTATCCCTCTCGTTCTCAGCGAATAACACCAGAACACTGTCACAAACGTCAGCGGCAGCTAAGGCAGGCAGCCTGGCACCAATCCTGCCCACCCCTTTAGCTGCTGACCACCGGACCACAGTATCATCGTCACGTAAAGAACACAGAAGAAGTTCCACTACATCTTCCACCTGTAGAGAGTAGATTTCGAATTAAATCTAAATTACTCCTAGCAACACACTCCTGCTTATGTTTTACCATATACCTCTTGTGGAATATCCTGATCGTCGTCATCAGGTGGAGAAGTCATGGGTTCAGTGTCCCCTGCAGCAGCTGCCGCCCCTCCCCCTAAAGTGACAGCCAATGACCGTGAGCCCCGAGTGTATCTCCAAGAAGCCACACGGGGCCGTAGAAATGTTAAACCTGGATAAAACATCATGAATTAATTTCCATGTCAGATCAAACATATCGACGGCTAAGTTAGTAATCCTATTCCTATAAGATAGTGTTTCAAAGATACGTTATTTAATACTGTACTACGTTTTGCGATAATCATGGATACATCCATCAAAATTACAAAAACGTCACAATGATTACACATTGTAATCATGCTGACTCTTTATAATTAAAGGCCGTCGATATAATCATCAAAATTACAAAAACGTCACAATGATTACGAGGTAAATTGACTCTTAATAATTAGATGCCGTCGATATAATCATTAAAATTACAAAAAGATCACCATTATTACAATGTAAATTAACTCTTTATACTTAGAGGCCGTCGATATAATCATCAATATTACAAAAACGTCACAATGGTTAAAATGTAAATTGACTGTTTATACTTGGAGGCTGTCCACATAATAATCAAAATTACTTATTTAAAACTATGAAGGGTACTTTGAAGTGTAAACTTCTTTAGTGTAATTTCAAAGCCGATGAAACGATAAAGCGACAGTAAAAGGAGACACATGATTGAACGTGGGAGAAAATGCGATAGGAAGCACGATAGTATTTATTTATAATGTTATGGGGTCCCCTAACTACATTTAGGGCCAGTTAAAGGGATTGTTTCTATAGATAAGGGGTCCACAAAGCACATTTGAGGGTCCGCTAAGTCGTTATAGTAAAGAGGTCCTCAGGCAACGGAGCCAGGACATCTGCTAGCAAAGTGAATAACAATCGAGGTCATTATGCTGATACTTACCTATCCTCTGTACTATTTTGACACCATACTTCCGCACTAACATTGCTTTGTGTTGCTGATAGTTTTGCTTGGTGACCCACTCAAGTAATTTCGGTGTGAAAGGCAATAAATCATCACGTTTTCCATGTTTCAACACTGCAGCCACAGCCGCTAGCACACCATAGTGTATTGTGTCCTCTTCTTGTAAATTGGAATGTAAATCACAAGCCCAGTCAAAGAACGAGCTCATGTATAACTCTTTAACGTCAGACCTATAGAAAATAAATAACTAACTAAAAAAGAATTTAGTGCATCTTCAATACCACCCAATGTAGAAAAAACTTCATCAAAACAAAATTAATAATACAAAACATATTTCTTTTTCTACAATATATTCATAAAATAATAACAAATCTAATATAGTGTATAAATTATTATCAATAATGTTATATTACATAAAACAGCAGTGAAATATTGACTATAAGTCTGTCACTTCCTTAATAGATGAGAGACTACCCTTGGGAGTGCTACATAACCTAGCCTGATGGCTTAATCTCAGTGAGTTCTCATAAAATACAATGTCTAAAATAGTTTTGATTACAAAAAAGATGTAATTTTACAGCTTGTATGAATGTGTGCCATTAAATGTTTCCATGAGCTTTCAATAGATGGTGCAATACAATGTTTTACAAAAAGAAAGTGTCTCCCACTCTAAGTTTAAAATACACACACACTCATGCTTACATACACACCACACACACACAAAAAAACTTATTTGTATCTTAACAGAGTAAAAATAAATAAAGATTTAAGTTAGCTTTACTGTGTTATTTTTTATTTTTATATAAAAGGTGGAAATTGTACACATCAGTTCAATAATACCGTATTAAAAACTTTGATGCTAGATATGCATTGGCCTCAGCACAGCTGTCCTTACTAAGTGCATATGTCTTGCAAATATTAAATATTCTCTCCATAACAGTTAATTTTTTAGATGTTCCAGCACCTGAAAGTTCATATCCATATTTTATGAAAATTACAATAATTATCAAGTCAATGATAAAATAATTGATGATTTCTCTTAAGGTTAATGTTACAATTTTTCATTTCATTACACAAAAAGACATCATATTGATAAAAAGTTTGTATTCATTAATAATAAGATGTATAGTAATAACACTTGGTCAATTGTTTAATTGCTATAATAAGTACAAAGTAAACCTTTTTCATAGCATATATATTTTTTATTCCATATACCATGACTAAATTATGAATATACTGCTATCAAGCCTTACAATGCTACTTTATCAGTTCACCAATTAGTAGAAATAAATAAAAAAATCTTTATTCAGCCACAAAATCATAATCAATTAACTAAAAATAAAGTCAGAGTAATAAAAAAAATTAAGTTAAAATTAGATTAAACTAATTATCTGTGTTCCCAAAACAATTATTATTTTATAGACTCAAGATTACAAATTGGTCTTGGGAATCCAGGTATCTTAAATAACCTTACAGGAAAAAAGAAAAAAAAATTATATAAAAAAATCTTAATATTTAGATCCACATGGCTGAACGATACAGATGATCTGAGCCATTTAAATTTTATACTTTAAAGCCTAAACCAAATTTTGTGTTAACCCATTTAATTAACAAAATCTTACAAAAATTATATGCAATTCTTTCAATATCACATCTGGATTGGTCTGGACTGGACTAATTTAGGTGGCTAAGCAAAATTTTGTGTTTCAGTATGATGCTGTGTAGAAACCATAACACATAAATTACTTCATAACATGTTAGCACAATTTCGTTTTTAACTGTATCGACACTTATTGCCTTATCATATTATAATCAAAGGCTACTTAATATGTCAAGAATAAAAAAAGGAAAAACATAAAATAAAGCTCTTTTATTGTAATTACAATAAAAATAGCTCTGTTTACACTAGTATTGTTGTGTAAATGATCATTGTAAATGGAAATTAAAGCACCTAGGTAGATAGAGTGAGATGTAAACAAAATCCCAGCACAAATTTCAGATATTGATGTGTTCTAGCAAAAGGAGGCAGCATTTTATCGTATGTTTTATTCCATTTAAATAAGTAACTTAGAGGATAACTTATATTTGATTTGGTGTGAGCTGCGAGTAGATAAGATCAAGTTTATATATATGAAATAGGAGAGTTTGAAAACATTGAGGTATTCCAAAGTATTGACACATCTGATATATATTCTAGTACCTTGTTGTTCTGGAGCAAAGCCATCAAGTCTGCTCATATGGAATGGAATAATCACAACAATGGATAACCATAGCAAGAGAACAAATCTGCTTCTCCAAGTTTCCTTATCCTCCGGATTTTGAGCTTCCAGATATGTGAGAACTGTTAGGAGATCTGCTACCTACAAAAATTTGATTATTTCAAATTTAACATTATACTAGGAAAGATAATATATTTGTTTTTTCCCAATCTAAGTTTAATCATTCATTTATTCAATCAATGAAGAATCAAATTATATCTTTTTTAAATTTAATTACTATATAACTAAAAATAATAGCACCTTAATGATTATGACCCAAGAGATATGTGGAAGTCACTGGTTAAAATCCTGCTTAGGCTGCACTAAGTTAAACAGCTATTTATAAAATCTCTTGCGCCTACATATAGTTAAACATAATATTTTTTTCAGTGAAGGAAAACATATAAAGGAAACCTCTATACTCCAGGAGCAATTTTGGCACATTAATCTAAAAACCTTCTCTCCTATGACTAAGTTACTCTGTATCCAGCAGTGACACATTAATACGCTGCTACTTACTTACTTACCTCATGTGGAAGGTGTCTGACAACAACTTTGTATCCTCTAACTCTTATTATTTGATACATATAGTTAAAAGCGGCATGTTTTAATTCGAAAGGATTATTTTTATCGTTAATTACTTCCATAAACTTTGCCAGCATCTTGTCTAAATGAGGATCCAAGAGGTGAGGTTGTTCATAATATTGTTTTAAGATTGTGTAAAGTTTGTCGTACTCTACTTCGAAAGCGCGTGTGTTGTATATATTTTTCACATTGTCGATCATGTTTAACACGTCCTCTACTTCAGAAAATTGCTCTAAAGCGCATCCTAGACCTATATTGTCACAGTCGTCTTCTCGGTTCGTGTCTGCTTCAAGCGCTACCATTTTAGCCAATTGTTCCAAAGATGTAGATGATATATGTATGCACTATGCTACTAACGTGTAATTAAGTCTAAACTACAGCGAAAATCGTTCAAGTTACATCTATTTTTTGTAATAATTAAGTAGTGTATGCTTTGTTAATAAATTCTATATGAACGACTAAGAAATAAGTATAAATGTGACAAACAAAATTGTTTTGTTTGTGTCACTTTCAACCTGACAGTGACAGATCAGTCGGTCGATCCAATGCATGGTTCTGAATTCCCCAAAAATGTTTTAAAATTTAAAACATACAATTTAACCGATTGTATTGAATGTTTATTGGCAATAAATCTATCAACTGTTCCGTAGCTTCTACACGAGCAAGAGGCAAGCATGTAGTTACTGTAAGTCACAGTTTTTACTAGAATGACATTTCACATATAAATATCATTGAACCTATATGAAAAGGCGTTGTCGGTACAGTGGTGCGTACCGGTACTCTGTTTGCTAGCAAAGGTTTTGAGTTTGATCTCTGAGTCTGTATTGATGGGAAGCTTCGGCCGTAGATAGTTACGAGCATACCAGCAAAATATATTAGATATGTTTTGCTGGTATGCTCGTAACAAATCTAAAGGATTTTCATTCAAATATTTTCCAACACTATTTTCACTTTACAAGCAAAACGTGAGAATAGGGTTAAAGATCCTGGCACAAGACGTTTTAAGTATACTTGACATCCATAATCTCTCGCAACAGGAAGATGCGAGAGATTATGAAATTGAAATATCGTTATCAGATTTAATTATTGCAAGTATCCGTAATAAGTTTAGAGATTTAATAGGCTTTGGCGTTATGTGGCGAATTGAGGAATTTTACCTGATGATAATAAATATTGAAACATCAATTGGTTTCATTTAAAACATTATATAATTCTTTCCAAATTGTCATTAATATGACAGATATTTACTCCATCACCTCTCTACTATTACTAATCTACGTCTAATTTTTATTTTGCATTCATTTCATTACTCTGTAGTGTATTATAAAATGCCAAAGTCCTAGCTTCATCTATGACGCTTTTTCCTAATGTAAAAATAATAACACAAAGGACTTTTCACACGTGAATTAGATTATATATTGTCATATTTATAAGTGAAACAAATGTTTGTAACATTGAATGAACACAATGAGTAATCGTAAGTGAACATGGATTTTGGTTTTTATTTTAGCGTCTTACCGGTATTAATATGAAGGAATATAGTATGGGTAAAGTGAGATATTCTTAAGAGATAGATATATGCTATCACTGACTTTTCTGTAGATCTATAAAAGTGAAATATCTCATATCACATCTCGCACATAATTTTGTTACAACTTCAAGGGATTAGGCAACCTTTCTGATGAAATGGAAGTCGCTTAGTCGGCTTGAATTTGTCCAATAAGTCCAACAGTTATCATTATATTTCAACAACTTTCTTTAGCAATCACTTTATCTATTGATGGAAGCCACATGAAAACCGGTTTAGTGGTTTTTAAGTTATGGCGATTAGACAGACTTGTTGGAAGACTGTTTTATAATATGTTATGAAGGTGTTTTAATATTTTCACAGAAGGCAGAGGGCCTGCAAAACGGAAAGTTAAGCCGGTTGAGCCACAGTCTTTATTGGATTTTGATCTTGGAGAGGGAGAAAGTTCAGATGATTCCGACTTTCGTATCGAAGACCACCCAGAAGAAAGTGACGACTATTCTATAAATAGTGATGATGATGGCAAGAGTAAGGATTCATATAACACTAACATTTCAGACCACATTTGTGGCATAGTCTCTTTTTCTTTAGCAGATGTCCTGGAACTTTTAACACCTTCAGAAACCATCCAGTGCAATTACAGTCAAGATAATATGAGAATGGTGATTTAAAAAATGCCTAGGAAATCTTATTTTATAAGTTTATACAATTTTTTATTATTGCAGAGGGGGGTGCCAACAGTGGGAGCTCAGAGGAGGAATCAGGGTCAGAAGCTGATGATGAATACAAAAATACTACTGAAAAGTTGGGAGAGGACATGTGTATTACAGATTTACTTGAGAAAGCTAAACAACAAGTATTTAAGGTGAGAATTTTGAAGGGAAAGCTTTTGTTACACATTTTGCATTATGCAAGGCATTTGAGTGAGTAAATGAATTGGGGCATTTTTAATTAGTCATGCTTAACATAGGAAAATTGTAAAATTTACATAAGATGAATAAAATTATATTATAGAGTTTCATATAATGTGAACCAAAAATGTTTCACTTCTTCCACATATACCAGGGGTATACAGCCATCTTTTTTTATATAGATCTTTTGTCAATTTTTGATGTGATACAGTCATAGTCTCCACCCACATGCTCACCCTCTGCTTGCTAAGAAACAAATTCAAGGCAGTTAACATGATGACAGTTCACTGCGTATACATATTCGAAAACTTGTATGTACACAAAAACATTGACTCTTTTAATAAAAAGAGTGAATGTACATCATATAACTTACGAAACAAAAACAAGCTTGTTGTAAATTCTAGTAGGCTGCATAAAATTAACAACTCATTTAAGGGTAACTGTATACGTTTCTATAATAAACTCCCACAAGACGTTTTAGAAATGTCAATTAATAAATTCAAAGTCTTTGTTAAAAGAAAGTTGATAGAAAAATCGTATTATAAGTTGCAAGAGTACTTAGACGATAAAAACGCGTGGGAGTGAACGAACTGCTCTAATTTGAATTGAAATATATTAAACTAACATGATATTGTAATGATGATGAAAAAAAAAAAAACAGAATACCCGACTGAGTTTGTTGTGGGCTCTTCTCGGATCGGGGCGCGAAGGAACCCTCGTAACTTTAGATTTTAAGTCGTTCTGGAGTATCGTCATCAAACGTACATTAGAATTAGAGTGTGAAAAGAAAAGAAAAAAAAAATTTGACTATTCAAAAGTGCTGTAATATGCCTACTTGAATAAAGATATTTTGATTTGACTTGATATGCTCTTTATATATCATATATTATTTAAATGAATAACTGATGATAGCTATAAAGAAAGACTTACAATCTAAAGTTACGAGGGTTCCTTTGCGCCCTGATCTGAGAAGAGCCCACAATAAACTCAATGGAGTGTACGTTTTTTTTTTGTCATCATCATTACAATATACATATTTTAAATTTTTGTCTTGTAAGTATTCCTTCAAATTATAGAATGATTTCTTAACCGACATCTTTGTAACTTCTGGGAGCTTGTTATAGAAACGTAAAGTCAGTTAAATGATTGCTTATGCAAAAGGATCATCTTTGCATTGCCTTTCCTTGAATATTACTTGTAATTTCGTTTCCTTTTGTATTTAATGTGCAAGTATTTACCTATATACCTACCCTTCAGTATCCAGACTTGGCAAATGTTTTAATATGTGCCGGCTGCTTGGGCTCAAGGAGTGATGACTATAATGAAATAGTGGAATGCGATGGGTGTGGGGTCACAGTTCATGAGGGTAAGATTGTTATTGAATTTGTAATATTTAATTAATTAAAAAATAAAATTAATTTTTTAAATAAAAAATTATTTTATTGGCATATTATTTAGAACTTAGTTGACAGCTGCATTTCATACTTAATTATTGCAGGATGCTATGGTGTTTCTGATGTAGCTAGTGAGTCAAGTACAATCAGTTCAGCGTCAACTGAACCTTGGTTCTGCGAGGCTTGTAAAGCTGGTGTGACTGATCCCAACTGCGAATTGTGCCCCAACAAAGGTAAATAAAATCCACTTTAATCTCCATATACATCTTATCTGTATGTAATTGAATTTTTCAATTACTTGACTGATTTTGTTAAATATTTTTGTGTGTACTCAAATGGATTTAAGATTGGTTTAAGCTTTGGAATCTGCAAAGTTTACCGCCAAATATGTCAGCGGCGGCCGGCGACTGACAATCGTACATTAATGAACCAGCAAACGTCAATAGGGCTGTCACATTATTTAATTCTCTAGATTCAAAATCAAATATTCTTTATTCAAGTAGGTTGTCGAGTATGTGGCGGTCGAGACCTACTGAGTGCTAAGACCATGCATAACCGGGAGAAATCCAGCCTCAGGACTTAGTTTGAGATGAAGAGGGAGAGCCTGATGCATCTGGAAGTCATAGAATGTGACAAAGTCTGTCGCCATCCGGGTGATTCACTGAGATATGTGCTTTCGGGTTGTTCCGCGCTTGCCAACACTGAGTGCCAGCATAGATGCAATCAAGCAGCCAAAATCCTTCACCAAGAACTCGCCCTGAAGTACGGTCCTCTTGACGAGAGGTTGCCGTATTATAGGTACCAGCAGGTGCCACTACTCGAACGCGACGGTGTCTAAAGCTATTGGGACCAGTCCATTATCACAGACAGGACCATATTGGCCAACAAGCTTGATATCGTGATAATGGACCGGGTACAGTCTCGGGTGTTTTTAGTGGATATCACGATCCCATATGATTAGAATCTCGAGCGAGGTGAGACGGAGAGTAAACGTAAATATCTGGATCTGGCGCAAAAGATTACCGCCATATGGGGGTGGGATCCACTGAAACCATCCAAATCGTAATATCTGCAAATGGTCTGATCCCAGTCAGTCTCACTCACCATCTGAGACGACTGGGGTTCCGTGGCAGTTCGCTCGCAGCAAGGATGTAGAAGGCGGAGTTGCTGGACTCGGCTAGGATAGTCCGGTGGTTTCTCAGCCCTGATCCCCGGCCGTTTGGTCTCCCTGCCGGGGTTTATCCTCCACTCGTTATATTTACTTATGTATGTCCATGTATTATTTGATATTTCTGTATTTAAGTCGTTATTATAAAATTTCTTATATATAATATAAGTATATATTTTGCGTAAGCGGGCGTGAGTGTAGAACTGGGATAATAATAAATTAAAGGAAACTAAAAAACATGAAAATGTGTCACATACCTTCACACCATACAGCACTCTCTATTAGAAATTTTATGAACACTTAATTTTAAAATAAATACATTTATTGTTGAATACATTCAAGAAAGGTTTTGATTGACAAATCAACCTGTTCAACAACAGATTTCCCCCATAACTCCACAGCATCGGGAACTACACGGATGACAGTACTAGGTACGGTTATTCAATAAAAAAATTTGATATGCCTAAAATCTTTATCTTCTGTTTATTTCAGGTGGTATATTCAAAGAGACTGAAGTCGGCGCATGGGTTCACTTAGTATGTGCCCTTTACGTTCCTGGAGTCGCGTTTTCAGAGGTTTGTATGTTTTTAATGTGTGGGTGTGCTTGTTTGCGAACGTGCGTATATGCGTCGTGCGTGCGTGCGTGCTTGCGTGTGTGTTTTTTGAAGTGAAGTTTTTTTAGGTGCATGAGGGTAAAATTTTTACGGATGAAACGCTTGATAAGCGTCACGAAGTAGTGCAGCGTTTTCCATGCTAATTTGTTTGATGGTTAGGTAGTTTTAATTTTTTAAATTATTTTCGACACTTTTAATATTTTAATGACTGATAGATTTGACTTAAAAATTTCCTTGCCAAAGAAGTTTCACTTCTGACATGTGTACTTTGTAAGCACGCACTTTTACATTTTATTTTATTCGAAAAACGTTGAGTCATGCTCGAACATTTCAACCATAATATTAAATATATAGTTTGCTAACAGAAGCAGCGTTTAAATTAATTTGTATATCTTTTTCAATCTAATTAATATTTTAAAAAAAAATTGAAAACTTTTTTTAACAAAGTTGTGATTTGAAAGTCGATGAAACATAAATAGAAATTTTAACAAAAAAAGAATCGCCTTCAAAACATACTTACAAATATATTAATATGCTCTAAAAAGTAAGAAATAATTGCGTATTCTTTTATGGTGTTCTTCGTATACTTATAGTCGGAGTCAGTGTCAGCCGAGGTAGGTGATCCCCGCGTGTTCACTTGGCAGCTCTCGCGTCTCTCCCATATGTAGCCGCCTCGGCTGACACCGAGAAATATAGGAATACGAAGAAAACTATAAAAGAATACGCAATTATTTCTTACTTTTTAGAGTATATTAATATATTTGTAACTCCGTTTTGAAGGCGGTTCTTTTTTTGTTAAAATTTTTATTTATTTTTGATTTTAAGAGAATCTGAGGTAAACTAACGCACGTAACGTAAGGTAAATACGTGTACACTTAAAAACGTATTGCTCATATGAGATAACACCGTTTAAATGAAACAACTTTACAAAGTTAAATTTACATTAATATCGCCACATCCGGGATCGAACCTACAACCTTATACCACCGCTTCACACATAATTTACTTTTCAAATATTGGAATGCAGCAACAAACGTAAGGTCTTTGCCATTTGATTACAGACAGTTATATATTTTGCCACAAATCGCACTCTTACTGTAAGCCGTTGAGGAGTTCCATTGATCTTCATATTTAACTACGACTAGCACTTGACCATACCGAAGTTACGGTAGGCAACTCCAATATCTGGATAGCTCATAGAACATTCTGCCGAGTATCGTTGATTTGCTTCTAAGAATTGAAGAGTTCCGTCACTTTGTCATGGATTTCATCATCAGAATCTAACCAAACTATCACAAAACAACCCTTGAAGTATATCCTTTCTAATAAAAAAAGAATCAACGAAATCGGTTGGCGTAATCTTGAGTTATTCGTCCATTTGTCGCGCACATGCTTACGCAAATTTAAGACTTATCCGGTTTTCTCATGGATGCCATCATCAGAACTGGTTTAAAAAAGTGGGACCCTATGACGACCACCTTTCATAAAAAAAATCATCAAGATCGATCCACCCAGTCGGAAGACATGAGGTTACAAAATTGATAACCTCCTTTTTTTGACGTTGGTTAAAAAGAGCGACAGTTTGTTACGTTCGTGGTTTTGTTAGTGCTCTGCTTTGTTCCCCACTCACTGGTGTTCACCAAGGCATAGTGGGAGTTCGCATCAAATCATTACTTAACCTACTATTATGGCCTTGGTGAAACTTTACAGGTGTCTCATTATCTTCCAGCCAAAATTTTTGAAGGTTTCACTTATACCACGTGTGAATTGTACATTTTTTTTAGGTGGAACGTCTATCAGGAGTAACTTTATTTGAGATGGCTTATTCCCGTTGGGGTGCTCGTTCCTGTGCCTTATGTTATGATGCTACATTGGCACGTACTGGAGTATGTGTGGGATGTGATGCAGGCCTCTGCAAGACCTTCTTCCACGTCACATGGTGAGATCCAACATAATATTTCAATTATACTTGTAGTAAGAATGAATTACCAAGATGTAAGAAATACACATATATTTAAAAGTAAAGAAATTAGGGGTGTGCAATCCCCAGTCGGAGTTATCCGGGACACCAGGGAAGGATATGAAAGTTTAACAGATGATGCTCCATTCATTAATGAAGAGGGTTTCTCTGGGTTTTAATGAACACAGTCCTCATCCATTGGTCGGGTTTTGCGCCTAAAAGCACCCAGTGAAAATAACAAAACTGGTATATGTGCAGCATGCCTACCCGCATTGGTACAGTTTGGTGGGTGTACGGTTTAAAAACGTTTTACCTATCAGGACGGGACGTTAATAGGCTGTTACTTGGTAGACCCTTCATTCAATTATTTTTCAGTGGGCAACGTGAAGGTCTGTTAGCGGAAGCACATTCTGAAGAAGCAGAACAAGCGGACCCGTTTTATGCGCACTGTCGTTTGCATTCAGACAAGGCGCTCGTCAAGAAGAGGAAACGGAACTGGTTGGCTTTACAGCTGCGCACAGAGAAGAGGTACACATTTTGTTGCTTTGACAGTAATGAATAGTATCAATGTGGTCTTTTCCTCTAAATAAATACATAACGTACGGCTCGAAGGACCGTTTCGTGGTGTTGCTTTTATTATATATATTTTATATATGTTTGGCGAAATTTCTTTATATGTAATTATAAATTTGGTGCTTAGTTATATTTTGTTTAATATGCTTCGTAATTGGTTGAAAAATTTTGCTATTTTCTTTTGTGATATTCCTTTTAGTAACTATTTCTTATTGTTAATCTAAGATTTTGGTGTTTTTTCTACAATTTATTGTTTTCTGAACTTCTCTTGTTTATGAACTTGTTGAAAAATATAAAATTCAACAGTGAATCAGTTCTGTATATTTACAGCCAGTAATTATCGTGTATTTACTTAAACTACTACTTTACTATTGTTGCTGCTAGTCGCTGTGGGAACTTTGAGGCTTAGACTTATAAGACATATAACCTGGTTCATTTAACATTTGATGAAACTTTTGTTAATTTTTAGATTTATTTCTAGAAAATAACAATTGTTACTTGTATCGTCAAATTTAAATAAAGATGACTATGTATTATTGTTACTAAAATGATTATATTGAATTTTTGCAGAAAATTAGATTTACAGAACAAAGTGACTACGGAAGAGAAGAAGAGAATACAACGTAAACTGGTCAAATACAGAAAGAAGTATTCATTGCAAAAGGAGAATAGAAATCCTCCGTGGGGTAAGTACACCATTATTATTTATGAATTTTAAATATGTCTAGTAGTTTTTGTGTTTGTATATAACACCAGTGTTAGCCTTGTGTTAAAATTTGTGAAAATAGCAAAGAATACACACATATACGCAAAAATATTTTTTCTTATTGTAATGTAATTTAGCTACAAATGGTTTCTATGCAGCCTCAATTTGTTTCTGCACGTTTTTATAGAAACGTAACTTCTTTGGCTAAATAATTTTTAGGTTCTTTTTATATTTATACAAATCTAATACATTAAGACTAAAAGAAGTTAGGTTAGGAATTTAGTGAATTTAATAATTGATATCAAAATAATAAAAATATAAAAAATGAATACAAATAATTTATTGAAATCTCAAATGACGAATTGTAAATAAAAACGTGTTTTTGATATTTAATTTAGAAATGATTATTTATAAAATATATATTTATTTTATATTTTTACGAAAAATAGTATATTAAATTATGGAATGACGAGTGGTGACTTAAAATGTTACATATTATTTGTAAATATTAAAACTACCTAGCCTTCAAAGGAATTTGCATAAAAAACGCTGCACATCTTCGTGACACCAATCACGCGTTTCATCCGTAACAATTTTACCCTCATCCGCCTAAAGAAGTTTCACTTTAATAAGCTAGTAATAAACCACGGCCGAAGCATCCTAGATCTTTTAGAATACTTTTACTTACATCACAATTCAACTGAATTTGTACTCTTGGGATTTGAGCCCGGAACTTCTGCCAGTACTTGGACCATTTCTCCAGCCAGATAATCAATATATCGAATATCGTTGCAGTTCCAACGCAGAAGATGGCTCGTATGATTTACAGTAGTGCGTCCGCCATGCGCAAGTTCCAGCGCAAGGCGGAGTGCATGGGCGTCGACACACACGCATTAGAATTTCAGGATGCACAGGTAACTATTGTTATGGTAAGCGAATTCGGTAAAGCAGTTTACAAACGGAAAAAATATATTTATATCTATATATACATGAAAATAAATTGCTGTTAGGCTCGCGAAAACTCGAGAACCGCAGGACTGCTTTGGATAATTTTGCTTTTTTAAAAGTGTTATTATTGATATGAATTATTTTTGTTTCGGTTATGTTTTAACCACATTTCTTACTTAAGTTCAAACATTATGCAATTATCATTCAGTTTTTTTATTTATTGATTCTGAGTTTGCCAGGTCAGTTGGTCTTAGTAATATATCGGATAAGAAGCAAGGGGTTTACGAATTTTAGTTGTTTATAATTAATTAGAAAGTTTTTCCTTAAATCGATTTTGCATTAACCTCATTATTATTTATACGTGCTTTAAAATACATAAACTCACCTCTAACTGTTGAATTTCCAGAATTTTGACTAGTTCATGAAATGGTCCTTCGGGCCGTATATTATGTATAGAATATTGATATTGCGTCTTGTGTGTTGTTTTTTAAATTCAAATATCTAATTATTTATCAGATGGCAGCCTTGAGAGACGTATCACGAAGATGGCATGTCCCTCCGGCGTTCTCAGTGGAGTTTGTTGGTTACTACCTCGAGAGAAATACTCGTGTTACTTCGCTGAGGAAATCTCTCGAGAGACTCACGAAGGAGAATGAAAAGTTGTTGTCCGAAGATGAAAAACTACGTGCGGACTACGATGAAGTAAAGTATCTTTAACTTTGTTCATATTGGGAAATGTATTTGCATACTTACCCTTACTTAGAGTTAGGAGATGAGCCACTACAACTATTCAGCACCCATTAAAACCCAGCGTAACCCTACTTAAATAATTCTAATTAAAAAAGTGCGTGCGTACAATGTACACATGTCAGAAGTGAAATTTCTTTGGCAAACTGGATTAAAGTCTTGTTTATATTTATACAAAACTAATACTTTAGATTTCGGAGACTTGATGGAGGGAAAAAGGAAGATATGTAAGCAATTTAATAAATTTAATTGTCATTAAAACATTACGTGTCGAAAATTGATAGAAATATTTTATTGACACCTCAAATGACGAATTGTAAATAAAAATCCCATCTGTTTTTGAATTCAAAATGTTGAAAAGAGAATTTATGGAATATTAATTTTTTGAAATTTTATAGAAGATAGTCTATTAAACTATTAAATGATGAGTGACAAATTAAAATGCCACATGTTATTTGTAAATATTAAAACTACCTAACCTTCAAAAAATGTAGCATAAAAAACCGCTGCACATCTTCGTGACGCTAATTACGCGTTTTATCAAAACATTTTTACTCTCAGGCGCCTAAAGATGTTTCAGTTGAAAAAAATGTACTTGACCATTCAAAATTACTGTAAAACCCACTTCAATGAACAAGTTTTGTTTTCTGGAGTATTTTTTCGCAAGAAATTAAGCCAAGGCACGGTTGAGCAGCGTGGTGGGTCTAAGTTCAAATCCACTCTTCTATGAATAAAAAGGCCTGCTATATTGCTGACATATGATATATATAAATTATGACAATATAAAAATGCAAAGTTTTGTTAATGTGAATGTCAGTACAAACTTTTACTGTCCAAATCTCTTAAAATTATAGAAAAATACTTTTTTACAATACATGGATATATTTAAGAGTGAAGGCGTTTAGTTCATTATTGTCACGAGTGACTCATTACCCGTGTTTATTATAGATAGGACGGCCCGATCTGGTAAGGATTCACTAAGTTAGTCTTTCGTATTTAGTTGTGGAAACATATCCCGGGAGTAATTGTAGTGTATGTGTTGCTTGCTTACACGAAGTGCAGCAGCTTAGTCGATTTGTGTTCTATGAGTGAATGACTGCCCAAGAGTGGGACGTTAAAGGACTATTTAGCTTACTGTATAAAAAAGTAAAAGTGCTTGCGTACCAAGTACACATTTCAGAAGTGAAACTTCTTTGGCAAACGAATTCCTTAGTCTTATATTTAAAAATGTAACATTTATGAGACTAAGAAGGAGGATAGAAGGAAGATATGTTAGGAAATTATTGAATGTAATTGTCATTAAAATATTAAAAGTGTCGAAAATTAATACAAATAATTTACTGGAATCACAAATGAAGCATTGTAAATAAAAATGCCACCTGTTTTTGAGAAAAGATAATTTATGAAATATTATTATTTTAAATTTTACGAAAAATAGTACATTAGATGACGAGTGGCAAATTAAAATGCCACATGTTATTTGTAAATATCAAAACTACCTACAAACGAATTAGCATAAAAAATGCTGCACATCTTCGTGACGCTAATTAAGCGTTTCATCCGTAAAAAATTTACTCTCATGCGTCTATAGACGTTTCACTTCAAAAATAATTGTTACCAGGCCTCAAAAGAAAATGGCGACGCTCTATCCGAGCTGACGTCATCACGCCAAGGTCTGCAGAAGATCTACGATGCAATTGTGGCTCTGTCCCCGAAGAAGGCCATTCCAGCTATAATGGAAGATAAGCCTCTGGTGCCACCAGTAATTGCTCGCTCTACGCCCAAAGTAACCCCCCAACAGTTGCACCAACGGTATAGTATAACGGTATCGTACACAGTATTATACAGGGTGATTGGTTGACATATACTGGTTGACTACTTTCTCACTGTCAAATACGTAAAAGTTGCTTCCACTTTAATATTCAAAATGAATTAATTCATTCTCTTCCTGTACTTGTGACTTGTTTAAATTTCCAATCGTTAATTAAATACTTTTGAAGTGAGACTTCTTTAGGCACATGAGGGTGACTTTTTACGCATGAAACGCGTGATTTGAGTCACGAAGATGTGCAGCATTTTTTATGCTAATTCGTTTGAAGGTGGTTTTAATATTTACAAATAACATGTGGTATTTTATTTTGCCACTCATCATTGAACATACTGTTTTTCATAAAATAACAGTATTTCATAAATTCTCTTGTCTAGATTTTAAATTTAAAAACAAAATTTCATTAATAATTTCTATTATTGATAAAAACACGGTATTTTTGTTTAATATTCGTCATTTGAGATATCAATAAATTAATTGCACAAATTTTTGACACTTAATATTTAATGAAAATTAAATTCATTAAATTTCTTTATCTTTCTTTTTCCCTCCTTCTAAGTCTCGGAAATCTGAAGTTTTAGATTTGTATAAACAAGACTTAAAAATGAGTTTGCCAAAGAAGTTTCGCTTCTGATATGTGTACTTTGTACGCACGTACTTTTAATTTATTTATTTGTTCAAAATATAAACTTTATTAATTCTTAATGTTCATGTAAAAGTTTCTTTTCTATTTCTGTATAAAGAGTTTAAGGAATTGTCGTAAAAGAAGACTTTATTTTTTGTGTATATTTTACTATGTCAATCATTCAAGCAGTCATCCTGTATAAGCTATGGACTTTCCTGCGGCTTTGTTTTTGGGAAATATGTTGTTTGTTTTATTTATTTGGATAACACAATATAAAACCAATAGTTTTGGTTTTCAGTCGAATTTAGTTGTTCTCAATTTTGATCATGGCGACCAACCGTGGATAATTGTAAAGGAAAATACTTAATTGTATATGAATACATATTGTGTTGGTTCTAAAAAGTTTATAACTGATACAATTTACATATTAAAATGATGATCTGGTAGTTAATTTTTGAAGCATATTTTATTAAATATTATTCAATTATATGATTAGAATTATATAAAATTTGTATTGGGTTTTCTCAAAATTGCTGTACGTAGTCTTCGAGCGTCTTCGGTTCCATAAAACAGTCATAGTGAAGGAATAGAGAGTGAACGTGTTTCTAAATACTTAGCCGTCGGACGGTTATAAGGTTCACCTGATAGTAAATGAATGCTATCGTACATAGACATATGTTTAAAACAGTGAAATTGCCAAAACATAATCGCTACTTTACACTGGTTCTACTACTTCACCTGTCAAACAAATCCAATTATACGCTGCGTTTATTAAATGGCTGAATCGGAACTTCTATTTCAGCTAAATTTCAATTATTTCAATAAGTCGATAAACTGGTCCTTCAAGCCGTATATTCGGCATGATGTGAACCGACTTCGGAAGAACCTAAAAAAACTGGTTTTGCCGAATATCATTCTTCATTTAAAAACCAATTACTACTACCACACATAAGTGTTCAACTTTTAAAAATACTGGTTTCTATAAAGGAACTTCATGGATATGGGTGTTTTGCGAAATCTAAATTTAACGTTACTGTGGTTTTAAGAACTTAATCGGAAAATGTATTATAGTCGAATTAAATTAAAAACATTGTGTGTTTTTATGAAACCACAATGCAAGTGAAAATTGACTTAACTTTCTGTAGTAGACTTCAATACTTTCATAAACTTTTGCATTTGACAAAGTGTTTGCCGAATTTAATGTCAAATAATCAACTAAAACTATATAAAACTTGGCTGCTCGATTAATTCGACAACGTATAAATAGTAGACGAAAATATTTCCTTTTGATTAAACCTTTCATTCAAGTTCGTTGGTTTAGAGTACTCTTGACCTGGTCCTTATTCAAAATTTACTGGATTTGATCCAGGAACGTTCGCTTTGGTCTTCCCCTTCCAACTTCCGCATTCACTTTTGACTCATAAATCCTTTTTGTCAGTCTCCTTTCATGCATTCTCTCTACATGCCCAAACCATCTAAGCATACCTTTTTCAATTTTAGTCACTACATCTTTTTTTATACAACAACATTCTCTTATCACACTATTTCTTACTCTGTCACTTAGTTTTAATCCAGTCATACTTCTTAACGCTCTCATCTCTACCGCATTTATTTTACTTTTGTGATTCTTCTGCCATACCCAACTTTCGCTACCACACATAAGCCAGCATCCACAGCCAGTCTGGCCCTTAAGACACCATCTGACTATTCATAAAGACGCGCAGGGAACCATTTACCATATTCCCTGCATTCACTCTCCTTTCAATATCATTTTCACATCTTGCATCTTTTGTAAATCTAGATCCCAAGTATAGAAATTCTTTCACCTTTTCCACTTGTTACCCATCTATCAAAATATTGCCATTCATCATAGATTCATCTCTTTCAAAAAGTATGACTTTCGTTTTGCTTACAATCACTTTCATTCCTTTCCCTTTCAAAGCTTTATTCACAATATTTATCATCTCCTGTAGCTCATTATCTTAAATTAACTTGGTTTTAAGTATAGATATAATTAAAGGTTGGGTGACGGTGTTTGTTTAAATTAGGCGGGGGTGGTTAATTGTTGCGCAATGTTCACGTGTTGTAAAGTGTGTGGTCGGTGGCCAGCAGGTCTATTTCTGTGCCCACCGCGGCTGCACTTAAGATGGGCGTTGGTTTTCCTCTTAGCGACAACCCGGACGCTCGCCAAGGGAAAGTCTTATCAACCTCTTTAGAAGGTCAGTGTATTATCTTATTTTTTATTTATTTATTTATTGCTTGTCGGTGTATATGCTTATAATAGACAGTCGTTAAAAAATTTAATAACATCACTTAATTGCTTTAGAGCAACCAATGACATGATGACATGTTGTAGTGCTACATCGTCTTATTTGCAAAGTTGAATATGAGTTTATAACTATAATATTGAAAGTCTTTATTGGTTTGATGATATATCCGAATAATGTTTCTTTTTTTGACACATCAGTTTTATATTTCATTGTTTTCCTTAATTCCCTGAATATCATACATACCAATTATATTATATGTATTTGCGATTCTTTGAATGGCAATATTGCCCGATCCGAATCTGGGCAGATGATGAACAATATGGTTAAATGCTTTTTAAAATGGTTTACGGTGAAAACAAAACATAGTAAGGAAGTTTACATATTCCAGAAGTACCTCCAGTATATTTATCGTGAAGCGTGCCAAATCTAAACCTACCTTTTGTTTTATGAGTTATGAGGCGTCTATCTAGCATTGGAGTTAAAAGTTTGCCACTTATCTTATCTGAATTGCTCAATAACGACGTGGGTTCTCATTAAGAGAACCAGACTGACGGGCACCAATAAATACTCTTCATTTCAATTATGTGCCTATTTGCTGCTTTCAAATTCATCGTTGTGTTTTTCGGTGAACGAATACCTTACGAGGAAACTTAAAAAGTCTGGTACTTATCTGACATAACTTAGGTGTATCATTTTTCTTAATCAATATGAATGATTTGAGAAAGGCCTTTGTTATTAATGGTGTGGTATGATGGTGGTTGCCGTTGGCTAGCCGCGGGCGCATTGGCAGCGCGTGAGTGCGCTGTTTGCGCCCGCAGCAGCGAACAACACCTGATGGCCGCTTGCGATACATGCCGCCACCACTACCACTTGCACTGTCTGCGACCACCGTTGCAACGACCGCCCAAGAAAAGCAAGTTGTACGGCTGGTAAGGCTATATTTACATCTATATCTATATCGACATGTACATCTTCATCTTCATTTTAATCTTCGTCTTTATTTTCGTATACATACAAATCTACATACATATCCACATCAACATCAGCAATATTCATGTCCACAACTATATCGATATCTGCATTTTTACCTATATCTATACAACAAAATAAAAGAGAAAACTAATGAGAAATTTATGAGTTATCCAGAGTTTTATATAATTAATTGTAATATTTTACTTTGTTTCCAACAGGCAATGTTCCGAATGCGATAAAACATCGGATTCGGAACCAGAAGTGCTTGAAAAGAAAGTACCGAGACGCTCTCGAATTAGATACAGCAAAGATGGAGCAATTATATCTGAGCCACAAAGCCCCGGTTCGGTTCCCAACTCGCCACCATCAAAACCGAAGGTTGAGAAATCTCATAAAGTTAAGAATAACGTCCCCATGGAGAATATATCACCTATAAAAGTCACAATTAAGCCATTTGAATTTACCGATGATAATGAGAATTTAGAGATTAAATTAAGGAAAGATAAAAAAGCGAAATCAAAGAAGGAATATTCCTCGACATCAGGCGCTGAAAGCGAAGTCTCAGCAAAGAAGATACATAAACGAAGTTTTACGTCACCCATATTGACGAATACTCCGCTTATGTCCATAACTCCTATAGTGGCTGATAGTCCGAATGATTCTCACAACGAACATTCAAACGATTCCACAAACGTCGCCCAGTCAAAAGAATCCAGTTTCTATTCTCAAAATTTATCATTTTCAGCACTTCTAAACGATTCCAAAGAAAGGGATAGTAAAGCTATAGAAAGTTCAATAGAGAACACTTTAGCCAATTTATCTTCGGACATTGCTATGTATAAAGCGAATAGGAAACGGAGGAAGGAGAAGCACAGGTCAAGATATTCTCCAGATTTATTGCGTACGCCTTCCAAGTCCCACAAACATAAGCGAAAGAAGAAGACTCAGGACATGGAGAATCCTGATCCACCACATCCTCGGATCACAATAAAAGTATGTTTTTAAAATTTTTCATCAATTAAATGACCAATTAAATACTGTAATTTTAAAATATATCAACGTTTATGAGCTTCTATGCTGTTGAATTTTTGTTTTAGCATTTCCTCTGAACCTAGTTTATGTATCGCACCAATAATCCCTTTTTGTGGTACAATTATCATGTATTTTATTTCACTTAGTTTAATTTATATCACTTACTAATTTCACTACACTCGTTTGTATTTATATTTTTCGGATTTATTTACAACACATGTTTACTTTTCTAACAATTGTTGGTTTTTATAAGTTAATTTATTAATAACATCATGATCCTTTTTTTTGTTACACTTACTTTTATTTGCATTATTTGAGTTTATATATCACACTTACGTTTTGTTGGGTACTCTCTGTTTCATCTATAACTGTTGAAACTATTATTTATTGATTTCATTTAGTTTTATTTATATTACTGGCGAAGTTTTCTGATGATACTTGTTTCAGATTAAGCCGATTCCCAAACCGGACGGTTCATTGGACACGCAGATGTTCTACGTGCCCACTGACAGCAACGACGGACCGCCTCCAGTTGTTATTAAGAAAGTTCCCAAGGTAATATACAGTCGAAGCTGGATAAGAGAGAGTTCAAGGAATCGTCACATATTTCTCTCCTACCCAGGTTTCTAGATTATAGAGGTATAGAAATGGCCATTCCCTCTCATAGAGGTTAAAAAGACGATACAGTAAAAAGTATATAAAATGTTTGAACCACTATAGAATGCAGTTCTCAATTTCGGAAAACTCTGAATGTCGACACCTCTTGTAATATCTGTATTCTTTAGAGCACTCGGACTTGATAGAGTCTTGTAGTAGTCTTTTGATATAAAGTAGGAGGTAATCTTTCTTCACACTTGAATCTCAGTTATTCGGAATTATCTCTTGATGAGGTTTTCCATCTCTCTTGTATAGGTTTCTTATCGAATCGTCTTTAATCCAAATTCGACTGTATTCTATATCTACATCGGCATTGGCATCTTTATCTATATCGAAATGTTTATCTTCATCTACATCTGCATCATCATTTTTATCTTCGTCTAAATATACGTATACATATAAATCTACGTACATATCCACAACCATATCTATGATATAGCTGTGGATGTGATTATTGATGGTATTTATTACAATTTTTATAATTTTATAAGAAGTGGAATCTGGTAAAACAAACTTACCTTGAATTTCATTAGGTTATTATCTACAGTCAGATGCGTTCACGATTTTAAGTTTTCCACTTTATTTTTTGCTTAAGATGTATATCTTATCTCTTAGGAGAGCATCTTTAATTGCACTTGAATTTTAGTTATTGAGGATTCACGACTGTCTCTTGTCGAGGTTTCCATCACTCTTTCATAGAGGTTTCACTCTTATCCAGTTCTAACAAGAAGTAATAATTGTATTGTAATAACATAATCGTATTTCTTTTAATGGTTTTATCGTAAAATAACTGGAATCAAAAACATATTTTGATAGAATTTTAATTTTTTTTACATGATTTTACATCATGATTGACGTGCGGTTTTGAACTCAAAACTAGAAACAGTTTCAAATTCCTTTTTTCTTCAGTTCGATTCCGAAAAATTGCAAAATAATTTGTAATATATTTTTGGTGTCCTGATTTTTTTCATTTTTATTGATGTCGTTATTTTTTTAATCAGCACAGTGAAGTGGAGACACCGAAGAGTCCACCATCGATTGCACCGCCGTTGCCATTGAACACTCCCGACCCTTTAGCAACTACACCTGTAAGTGCAAAAAAACTTGACAATTAACGAAACTCTCACTTGAATAAAAAAAGAATATTCAGCTGGATACTGTGAACTTGACCTTGTAATTTGAAAATATTTCATTGTTTAGAACGATGATTCACTGCATTCTTAACGCGAACAAACTGTAGTTACCATTGTACCAGCAAAGATTCCAAGCAAAATGAAATGCGTTCCGATACTGGAAAGAATTAAGAGGTAAATTACCTCTTACCTAATCAAGGTCGTTATCAACTTTGAATGTATCATAACTTATCACCAGGTTAAATCACACTCAAACGCTAAACTGTCAGCATTAAAAATGCAGATATATGGACGTTCAATCGATGGGTACTGTCTTTCTCATTCATAACAGAGAGAGTCAAAAGCTTAACCCAAAACCCTAATCTGTAACTGTAATTAAATTTATTAATTATTCCTTGCAAGCTTCCTAATAACCAGGAGAAAGATCTAAAGGGTAATAAAACCCAAGAGAACGTACAAAATAACCCGGATTCTTCTAAACCAAAGGTAATTTCTTGCATGCGTATGAAAATTTTATATATTCCTTATAAAAATACAGGAAACAAGTCTCTATCTCTACTCTCTAGTAATTTCTATATTCGGGATCAACCTTCATGAGACTTTTTGCCTAGTTATTTCTCTAGTTCGGAGTTAATGTTAAAACCTGATGGGTCTTGATAAAATGAAAAGTACGTGCGTACAAAGTACACATGTCAGAAGTGAAACTTCTTCGGCAAACTTAAGTCTATATTTATACAAATCTAAAACTTTAGATTTCCAAGACTTGGAGGGAAAAAGGAAGGTTTGTTAGAAATTTATTGAATTTAATTGTCATTAATATATTTTATTGAAATCTCAAATGACGAATTGTAAATAAAAATGCCAAGGGCTTTTTGTCATGAAAAAAAAAGTATATTAAATTATTAATTGACGAGTGCAAATTTAAAATGCCACATGTTATTTGTAAATCTTAAAACTACTTAACCTTCAAACTAATTAGCATAAAAAAGCTGCAAATCTTCGTGACGTTAATCCCGCGTTTCATCCCTAAAAATTTTTCCCTCATGCGCCTAAAGAAGTTTCTCTTCAATAAGAAAAGGTTGCCTATCCATCTATAGCGAAAGACTTAATTTTAATTGCGAACTAGTTTTCGTTTAGTCCACTTTTTAGAATGACGAAGGTGACCTTCGCGCATTTTTTGATGTATTTCTGCAACTTTTGACATTTTTGTGTCATACAGAACCATAGACACTAAAATTCTGTTATTAATGTCGCTATCTATGTTTGCATTGCTAATGAAGGATCCGAGATATTTAAATTTATTTAATTCACATAATGGGCTTTCTTCTATGATAGGTACTGCTTGGGTACTGGTATTCTTTATGTATCACTTTGCCTTGGTCAGAAATCATCTTGGTAACAAAGTCTATTACGCAAATAGAATTTTTGTTTTTTATATCTATTTATAGATTTTAATTATATTGCTTTTTTTAAGTTTTATCATTTTGTTTGTTAGTCTATATGTAGAAGTGTTCACTCACAACGCACCTCGAGTCGTCTGTGTTCTGAAATCATCCAGAGGAAGAAGACGAAGATCTGTAGGTGTTGTCTTAACGTAACGTAACCTTGTTTTGTTTTTTGTATTTGTGCACACATCATGATTTTCGTCTTCTTCATCAGAAACATCATATTCATGTTTATATCCATTATTGCTTTGGTTTGGCTTGCGATTCTGGTGTAACGCCACATCATCCATTTTAACCTTTCCGGCTCTAACGGGGGTACCAGAAGACCCCAGATTCATTTGTAATCTGAAACAGTCATAAGAACATCACGTGCATACTGTTGCGCTTTCATGAGACGATTGAGCGGCCATACATATCGGCGAAAATAGAAAGTGTTGTACATTTGTCTCACTCTTTCCTTACGGCGGTACCGCGTTTGTTAGAGTGAGAAAAACAATATGTCACTAGCAGACTAAAACAAAACGTGCTTATTAAATAAATGATAATAGGAATGTTGATGTTACGTATTAATCGAGTTTTTGAAGTGAGACTTCTTTAGGCGCATGAGGGTAATGAGGGCAATAAAAAGATGTGTAGCGCTTTTTAATGCAAATTCGTTTGAAGGTGAGGTAGTTTCATTATTTACAAATAACGTGTGGCATTTTAATTTGCCATTCGTCATTTAATCATTTAGTATACTATTTTACATAAAATATAAAATAAAAATATTTCATAGGTTCTCTTTTCTTAATTTTAAATTCAAAAACAAAATTTAAGTAATAATTTCTAATATTGACAAAAATACACGTGGCGTTTTTATTTGAAATTCGATTTCAATAAATCATTTTAGACACTTTTAATATTTTAATGACAATTAGATTCCTAACATAACATATATAAATATAAACAAGACTTAAAAATTAGTTTGTCAAAGAAATTTTACTTCTGACACGGGGACTTTGTACGCACTCACTTTTTTTTATTACCAAAAATAACGTTTTTAAACGATTTTCGCTTTCAACGATAAAAAATGATTTTGATCTTTTATGATTACAAAAATTATGAACAAAGTAACTCTGCTAATACTCAATTTATTAAATTAAAACTCATACATGGGAGATTTCAAATCTTTGCGCCGGTTGGGTTAATCAAATCCATTTGCATTCTTCTATTATGATAATTCTTTAGTTAAGACGTTGTTAATATTAACAGCGTTCATTATTAATATTTATGTTAACTGGTTTTGGTCTATCGGCATAACAGTTTTATTTAATGTACTATAATTTGAAAGATTGAAGACATCTTTTGATGTCTCTGTAGATAGCATCTCAAAATATAATTAATGATAATATATTTTGTTGTAATTATTTACATTATTAGTTTATTGCGAAGGTTTATAGAAATAAAAATGACTTTTCCAATTATTAGTGGATTCGTTCTTAACTAACGACAGACTTATTACATTTTTAGAGGGTAACTAATTACGTTTCGTTGGATTAAATTAAAATTTTTCTTAACATTTGTCAAGTTGTTTGTCGTAATTATATAACGCACTATTTCGCTTTTGTATGTCATCTCTCTGCACTGTTTAACTTCAATTGTAAATAACAAATATATAATATTTCATATTTTTCCATAGATATAAGCGAAATATCAGTTACCGACTGTCTCATCAGGGTTTATCTAAACCCATATAATATTTAAATTACTTTTAAGACGTTTACGTCAAAATGACATAATGACATAGAAAGTCACAATTACGTCATATTCACGTAAAATATGATGACATGTAAAGTCATTTTAAGGTCATGTATTTGTGATAAGGCTTATTAACTATTATAATATGATGCTCAATGTGTGGCATATTTTTTTTCGTGTTATTGAAACTGAATTTATAAAATATAAGTTAAAGTTATTAAGTTTTTAAACCTCACTAGGATTTGACTTCGACGCTGTAAAACTAACATGTAGTAACCTACGAAACATTGTTTTTAATAAAGCTTTTGGATAATGCCACTAAAGTCATCCTGCGTAATGATAAAATTTTATAGTGATAATTCTGCAGTTTGATCATCAACTGGTCATTGTGAACTTGACCTTGTAATTTGAAAAGATTCGATTGGTTAGGGGGCGGGGCAAGAATGATGACTCACCGCATTCTTAACGCGATCAAACTGTAGTCGATAGATGCGGAAGTTTTATATTTTTTTTGTTTTTATGAAAGTTTTTCAGTTCTCGTAAACAAATTGAGATTTCCGTTCATTTGATTTGCTTTCCAGCGTCGAATTGACTGCCGATTTATCAGTAAATTTCTAGATGTTTTTCATAAAAGTTATCATATTTCAACTTAAATGAAGTCGTTCATAATTATATGGCAAAAAGCTTCAAGTAGCGAGCGACGTTTTACGCAAGACATACTTTACACATTAGGTCCTTTATTCGCGACGCGAGGGGAAATGTCTTTTGTTATCACATCACGTATTGTTACAGTCTACAAAGGATGAAGATGCTCTAAAAGTGTTGCTCTGACGAATCTTTCGTTCAAATGATGTATCTTTTACAAAGTTTCATATGCCATTTGTTATAATGCGACTTGTGCCTAGCGGTGCTACTCCTGTAGTTCTGGATGCCGTGGGAATATGGGTAAAGACGTTCTTAGAGGTGTCTACATTTTGAAATGAAATTTCCAGTCAATTGGGCAAATGGCTTTGAAGATCTGGTGATGAGTCAGTGATTGTTTTCTTTTCGGCGTAATGCTCGATTCCCTGGGAAGATGGGAATATCCTCTCTTAGTGAGCGTTTACATTGCGAAAGGATTAACTATGCCAAGTTTCATATTTCTTTGTTTTTTGATGAGCCAGTGTTTAGTATATAGTATTACGTAATTCTTTACGCCCGAACCTCTTAAAATTGTAAAACTTGATTATCGTCCTCAAGTTGATCATTTACAATTGTGAAAGTTGTTCAGTGAATTATTGTCACTTGTAACGCGTAGTCATTATAAATTTGATAACATTAATGCTCGAGCAATCTGATACTACGGATCTATTTACAAATCACTGTTATTATGTTTTTAATAAGTTGAATCACTGTCATCTTACTTGGGACTTTAATTTGGAAGGTCATGACTTCAGGTTGACGTCGTCTTATTTAACTTCATACCAATAGTATTTTAGATACAGAGGTTTTAACCCTTTGTGATCTATCTAATCTCACTAGCTACTGCAATTAGACATCGGAACGTTGAGTTTTGTTTTTTTTTTTTGCTATTCTAGTTAAGAACCAAAGCGGTCTGCCTCATTTTTTTATTGACCGCAAAATTTTAATTGTCGTGTCTCGTGTCAAAAGAAGCAACTTCAAAGCAGTTAACATAATGACAATTCGCTGTGTATTTATATTACAAAACTTGTTGTATGTACATAAAAACATTGACTCTTAATAAAAAGAGTGAATTTACATCATATAACTTACGAAACCAAAACAAACTTGTTATAAATTCTTGTAGGATGCATAAGATTAACAACTCATTTAAGGGTAACTGTATACGTTTCTATAATAAACTGTCACAAGACGTTCTAAAGATGTCAATTAATAAATTCAAAGTCTTTGTTAAAAGAAAGTTGATAGAAAAATCGTATTATAAGTTGCAAGATTACCTAGACGATAGAAACGCTTGGGAGTGAACAAATTGCTCTAATTTTAATTAAAATATAGTAAACTAATTTGTTATTGTAATGATGATGGTAAAAAAAAAAACCCGACTGAGTTTGTTGTGGGTTCTTCTCGGATCAGGGCGCGAAGGAACCCTCGTAACTTTAGATTTTAAGCCGATCTTGAGTACCGTCATCAGATGTATATTAGAATCAGAGTGTGGAAAAAAAATATAATTTGACGATTCAAAAGTGCTATAATATGCCTACTTGAATAAAGATATTTTTGATTTGATTTGATAACTTTCTTGACCAATGTTTGTACGACCATGTAGATGCCAGATTTTCTTTTGTACAGCGCTCGAGTCGCACAAGAAGAAGTGGAGGCGGTTCAGAGACTGCCACGACGTCTAACCCGGTCACACCGATGACTCATTGTGACGTTTGCCAACAGGCTGGCGATACCACTAATCTTGTCAGGTATAGTTAGACAACATCCTAAATTATTTGTCAAATAGTGTACATTGTGTATGTGCGTGTCGATGCGTACGTGGACATGCGTGTATATGACTGGGTGTGCGTGTATCTGTATAACTGCGTGCGTGCTTAAACATATTTGTATTTGTGTGTCCGTGCTTCCGTGCACGGGCGCGTTTGCATGTACGGCTGCGTGCTTGTTTGCGCGTATTTGTATTTCTGTGCTTACGTATGTGGGGGCTTTTGTAAATTTGTCTACGTGCTTGCCTACGTGGACATGCGTGTATGTGCATGTGGCCTACGTGTACGAGTATTTGTGTATCTGCGTGCGTGGGCGTATTTGTCATTGTATGTCCGGGATTGAGTGTGTGGGCGCGTTTGAAATTGTTTGTTTTTATGCGTGGACGAATTTGTGATTCCGTACTTGTGTTTGTGGCCATATTTGTATGTCTGTGTTCCTACTTATGTACGTGGATACGTTTTTATTTGTGTATCAGTAATTGTGTGCGTGGACACGTTCGTGTGTCCTTGCTTGCATGCGTGGGCGTGTGTTGGGGGCATTGCCCTGTACAAGTTTTAGGGAGACCTGGCTACCAGTAAATAATGTAAGCGGATTTTATAAAAGATTTATTGTCACTAGTAAAAATATAGTAAAAGGAGAAAAAGTGCGCGCCCGGTCGACTCGTGCGTCGAAAGCCGAATGTATGGTGTGATCGCAATGCCACCTCACCTCGCGGTACAGTATCGGTGCGGGGTCCGGGGGCGTGCAATCTAGCGCGCACCCTGTCTTCACCAACGTGTTTGTAAGTGTGCGTACATGCGTGTATGTACGTGGGTCCGAGTGTGTATGCTTGTGCGTGGGTGTCTCTGTCCGGCGTGTACTTCTGCTATGTATTTATATTCTAAGTAAACTGTAATATAGTTAAAATTAACATTAATAAAACTAAACCTCGAAGGTATCTTTTAACGGTAATCCGATACGAAAACAAGGATTTTTAATATATGTATTATGTAGTGTAACTTCTTTTGTTAGAGACTGCTTTGAATCCAGATCAAGCACCACTAAGTTTTTGATTTGAAAAGATTGTGTTGTTGGTGTAGGAAGACGTTGAGAGGAAACTTGCATATCCCGGAAGCAATTCCGGGATATGCAAGAGCGCTACTATTTCAGACAGTATCATCACTTAGTTTTCTATATATAGATAAATTCGTAAACATTAAATTGCCTGAAGGAATCTTTGAAATATAATCCGAATAGTACTTGAAGATAAAGCAGAAGTATAAAGCTGTTCCTTTGTAATAAAATTTAACAGATATTTAACATTCAAAACAAATTAAGTTTCTTACAACTTTACAATTGAAACAAGTTGCAAGTATGTCCGAAGCCAAGTTTTCAACGTTGCATCCACTTAAACGGCAATTTAAAATGAACATAGCATGAAATTTTCCCTTTGCTGCCAAGTGAAAATATTTGCAATAAAGGTCAAAGGATATGTTATAGCCGGTTAACAATATAATAATATATAATAGTTTAACGCTTCTAGCTACGTCCTTGAAATATATCATTTTTTAATTCGATATTTCCAGATTTTCCTTTATATATATAAAGGAAAACGTTTATAGATCATAGACTATTCATTTATTTTAAGCATAAATAAAAATAATATGAAATTGCGTTCTCGGGACGTGACTTACACGTACTAGAAAGAAAGAGCTCACGCTGGTTACATGCTGCGTGTTATTAAAAAGGGAACTCCCCGATTAACAGATTAATAATATCTACGACGACACCAAACGGCGCAGCCGAAAGGATTATTCGATAATTATAATGGAAATATGTTAAAAACGTCCTATTACAAAAAGTATATTATAATATTGAAGATTATTTAACTGACACTGAGGTTTGGACTTGATTTTAATTGCACATGAAAGCTAAACACATTGTAACGTACAAAAACTATGTTTAAAGGTTTCTTGCCAGTTTCTTCTCAGCGGAATCGACTGTCCAAAGCGGTGGTAGATTTATTACCAACAGACAGACTACTGACGATTAAAAGTGCTTTTTGAGCCTATATGACTAAAGAATATTTTGGTTGAATTTTAGGATTGTGCGTAATTTAAAATAGATTTCCCCGATTAATAGGTTATTAACATCCATGAGGCACATGGCACAGGGATATCGCAGGGATTATTTGATAATTTTAGGATTGTGAGTAATTAAAACGGGTTAACAATATAAACGACGCTAGCAAATGGCGCAGCTGGTAGGTAGGTAGCAGCCCATTAACGTCCCACTGCTGGGCCTCCTCACTCATAAGAGAGAGGGTTTTTAGAGCATAGACCTACCACTCCACTGCTGGTTGGCAGGCGTAGTGTACTATGTATATTAAAAAAATAAAAATGTTTTAATGCGTTATGAAAATATGTACAAACAAGTTGCAAGGGCCCCCGTTCTGAGTTTGGGACCCGTATTACTGGGTGGGGCAGCCAGTAATACGGGTCTATCACCATTTGATTACAAAAAGAAATAAAAATTAACATAGGTTAGGTAGATCACATTTTTACAATGTTTAAAAGTGTGTGTGAGGATGCCTGCGCTAGTGAGAATGGGAGAGTTAGTGTCTGTGCGCGTCGGTGTGTATGTGTGTGTGTTCGTGAATATGTGTATGTTTAAGTCTGCCTATCTGAAGTTGTATGTGAATAGAAGTATATACTGAAGGCCAATTTTTTATTTTCTACTAAATCATCGTTGCTAATAAATATTCCGTTTCTGTGTAATTTAGTAAAAATTGCGTTATTAACCGTTTTAATTCTTTCCGCTTCATCAGGTGTATGTTGAATTTGTTGTTAAGTTTATTATAAATCATCTGGGAATGAAAATCATCCTGCCTTTGCTTAAATTTAGTCCTGCATTGTGAGATATGGCAGATAGTATTACCTCTCCGTTAAGAACGCAATTTAAAATATACAATTGGCGAGTTGTAACTACCTCAGTTGTATTGTATAAATCAAAATGTAAGGGAACGAAAAGGTTTACACAGCATTACCTTTAATAAAGCTCTTTGAGTCTTTTCTAATATTCCTTCATTCTCGTAGTCCGATGTGATGGGAATCCGACACGATCAGATAGTGATCAGGTGCAGGAATGACGGCTTCCCAACTTCGAGCAAATAATTAAAAAATCTTAATAGGAAAGTCAATATCCATTATTGAGTTAGGGACTTGAACCCAGGACCTCATGTCAGTGGCCGATTCGATAATTTTAGGATTGTCCGTAATTAAAAAGGGAATTCCCCGGTTAACTAGTTAATAATATACACGACGATACCAATTGGCGCAGCCGGTAGGATTTTTCGATAACTTAAAAAATTGTGATGTTTAGATGCGACGAGTGCGCCAAGCGTTACCACTTCACGTGTCTGGAACCGCCGCTCAATAAGAACCCGAAGAAACGCGGCTACTCGTGGCACTGTGCCGACTGCGACCCCACCGTACGTATTGCATTTTATATTTAACTACCCACCCACACCGCACCCGCAACAAACAACCTACCCTGTAGTAATTTATGCAGGCTTTTTTTGCAGTTTTCATTTTGTGCAAACACTTTACACACCGAATGCACCGCTTCGTAATTACGGAGTTTTAATCAAAATGGAAAATATTCGATTGCACTCGACTTGCGGAAAATGTTGCTATTTTGTTACAGTTGCTGTCTTAATTTATAATGTGTGTTTATTGAAATAGAGCTTCAGACACGCTTGACTTGGTGAGTAATCTGGTGAATGCGTGACGTGAGCGTTACGAAAAGTGTGATCGGAGGAGGCGAACATAGAAAATTGAAATTCACATCTGTTTACATATTTTTAATACACACATTGCCCGACATGTGTTGCAATGCCGCGATTGATTAGCTCATATAATACCCGGCGAGTGTTGCAATGAAAGATACAATTCACACAATGTTTATTGTAGTCAAACGTCTTTACGCAGGCTTCATGCTGACATGTTAGCGCTTGACTATGATCACACCTGATGGTAAGTGTTGATCAGTGGTTAGAGTAGGTAGATTGATTTTATATACTTCGTCAAGATATTATAATATGGACATGCCTCTTTATCCGTAATGTGCGGGAAGTACCGGAAATAGTGGGATTTGTGGTTTGGAATGTAAAAAAAGGGTGTGTGTATCTAAGTAGAAGTTATACTTGGCGTAACAAGATAAAAATCTTTTCAAAACAAAAACAAAAATATTGTCTATAGCTGACTTCAGGGTGTCGGTTTTTCGTGACGGTGTATCCTAAAAATTTGCTCTTATTTTTCCCTAACGCACCAAAAGAAGTATAACTTCAAAAAACATACAGGTAAGCTAACAAAATCGTATATTATTAATACAATGAAGAATTGTTTTTAATTAAACAAAAACATAAATAAATTATTTTTATTCCACATCGCGTACCATTTCTATATTTTGACTGTCAACATTAATACAATGAAAATAGATAATTATATTTTTAAAGTATTCCTTTTGTCGTCTAATATCTATTTATATGTGGAAAATCATGGTTCAACATCTGTAGACGTCAATGGAGCAAATTTTAAATAAGATATCAGATCATATGCTACGTTTTTGTTCAATACTTTAGCTGTATTCTCTATTCTATGTATCTATTCCAATATATTTTTGTATAAAATAAAATACTGATTTCTTTTACCATTAGCTAGCATTGGCAGCGTAAATTGATATTATTAACACGTTTTTCACCTTAATCACATTATATTTTCAAAATTCCGCAACAAATATCACAATAAATATGAAGTTCCGGTATTTTGGAGGCGTAATTACATTATCCTCGACGTTTGACATCAAAGACTTTAAATCAATCTACCTACTCCGACCTACGGTGATGAAAAAATATCACAATAAATATGAAGTGCCCGTATTTTGGAGGCATATCCACATTATCCTCTACGTTTGACGTCAACGACCTTAAATCAATCTACCTACTCCGACCCATGGTGATGAACAAATATTAGAGTAAATATGAAGTTCCAGTATTTTAGAAGCATATCCACATAATCCTCTCCGTTTGACGTCAACGAATTTTAATCAATATACCTATTCCGACCTATGGTGATGAACAAATATTAGAGTAAATATGATGTTCCAGTATTTTAGAAGCATATCCACATAATCCTCTCCGTTTGACGTCAACGAATTTAAATCAATCTACCTACTCCGACCTATGGTGATGAACAAATATCACAATAAATATGAAGTGCCCGTATTTTGGAGGCATATCCATATTATCCTCTACGTTTGATATCAACGACTTTTGATCAATCTACCTACTCCGACCCATGGTGATGAACAAATATTAGAGTAAATATGAAGTTCCAGTATTTTAGAAGCATATCCACATAATCCTCTCCGTTTAACGTCAACGAATTTAAATCAATCTACTTACTCCGACCTATGGTGATGAACAAAAATTACAATAAATATGAAGTTCCGATATTTTGGAGGCATTTTTACTTTATTGCTGATAGTTAAGCGCTTGACTGTGATCTAACCTGAAGGTAAGCGATGATACTGTCCAAGATAGAAGCGCGCTAATCTGGTAAGAGGTGGTATACCCCTTATGGTTTCTACACAGCATCGAACCGGAACACAAATCTCTTTGTTTGGCGGTACGCCTTTGCTGGTAGGGTGGTAACTAGCCGCGGTCGAAGCCTCCCACCAGTCCGGCCTCAAACTAATTAAGAAATACAATTTCCTAAATTCGTCTTACCGGGGATCGAACCCGGGACCTCTGCTAACAAAGCCAATACTCGTATTACTGCGCCAGTGAGGCCGTCGAAATATCCAGATTATCCTCTACGTCTGACGTCAACGACCTTAAATCAATCTACCTACTCTGATCAATGGTGATGATAAAATCCAAGATGGAAACACGCTAATCTGGTAAGAGGCAAATTACCACTTGTTGTTCCTACACAGCGTCATACTGGAACACAAATCTCTTTGCTTGGTGGTACGTCTTGGCTGGTAGGATGGTAGCTCTCATTAGTCCAGACTCAGACAAACTATATAATGTTATTTCGTAAAATTGTCCTGCCTGGGATTAAACCCGGGACCTCTACTAACAAAGCCAACATTTAGTTAAATAAAAAGATACTTTAGTTAAAACGATTACAACCGTTAGTTGATATTAAAGTTAACTGGTACAAGGCGAAATAATAGTAGGAATTTAACGGTGGTGTTAACGGTCTCCTCTGGGAATGACAATTGTTATTGGGCTTATAAGCCGCCTCGGTTTGTTTGCGGTTTAATATTAAACTGTATATTAAAAAAAAAGCACACGCACGCACCGTACAAATTACACATGTGAGAAGTGAAACTTCTTTGGCAACCTAATTTTTAAGTCTTGTTTTTATATTTATACAAATGTAAAACTTTAAATTTCCGACAGTTAGAGGGATGAAAAAAGGAAGAGATGTCTGGAATTTAATTGTCATTCAAATATTAAACATACATACATAGCATCACGCCTCATTCCCATAGGGGTAGGCAGAGACAACATCCTTCCACTTGCCACGATCCTTGCATATCTCCTTCGCTTCTTTCATTCTCATTAAACCTTTCATACAAGTTCGTCGGTTTAGAGTACTCTTGACCTGGCCGTTATTTAAAATGTCCTGGATTTGGTCCAGGAACGTTCGCCTTGGTCTTCCCCTTCCAACTTTCGCATTCACTCTTGACTCATAAATCCTTTTTGTCAGTCTCCTTTCATTCATTCTCTCTACATGCCCAAAGCATACCCTTCTCAATTTTAGTCACTACATCTTCTTTTATACCACAACGTTCTCTTATCACAGTAAATATTCAAAGTGTCGAAAATTAATATAAATGATTTATTGATATCTCAAATGACGAGTGGTAAATTAAAATGCCACATGTTATTTGTAAATATTAAAATTACCTTCAATTCACTTCTTCACAGTCTTTATTAAAATACGTTTTCTGTTGTTTCAGGACTTGGAAGATACGAATAATTGAAATGTCCGGATTTTTTACTATAACGTTGTATGTAAGAATGTTAAAATAAAATAACATTTGGTTGTATCTGTTGATATTTTCGCCAATATATTTGTACTTCTTGGATCTATTTATTTCAGTTTATATCACTTTAGTTTGTGAGCGGGAGAACGTCTTATCTGCTAATACTTCGTTAATGATTGAGTTTATTAAAACGTGGTTAAGGAAAAAAAAATATTATCATTTACTTAGTGTAATACAAATATTTCGAAATAAGAAAAAACACAGATACACAGAGATACACACACAGAGCGAGCTATATCGCAGAGATACACACACAGAGAGCTATACCACAGAGATACACATACACACAGCGAGAGCTATATATACACTGAGATACACATACACGGAGAGTGATCCACCCACAGAAAGCCATACGTACACATAGGACTACACACAGAGAGAGATATACACACATGAACACAGACGAACATAGAGCTATACCACAGAGATACACATACACGAAGAGTGATCCACACACAGAAAGCCATACGTACACATAGGACTACACACAGAGAGATATACAAACATGAATACACATGAACAGAGAGCTATACCACAGAGATACACATACACAAAGAGAGATACAAATACACTCGCAAACAGAGAAAGAGATACACGCACACAGCCACACACACGAGTGTTTTCGTTTCGATATCTTACGTCGTTCTTTTTTTTCCCGGCTCATTTGTCATCTAAAATAAATAAAATAATAAAGCATTTTGTTATCAACTTGAATATGTATCGATTTTGTTTCGTACAATATTTATAGAAAGCTTTAAACGCATTATTGTGCTTCTGTATCCTTGATACGATAAATATATAAAAATCTATTCTGTGTTTTATTCATTGTTTTAAAGGGAACGGTGTCAAATTTTAATCTTTAATTTACCTCTTTAAGTTTCTTAATCGAAATTAAAATACATATTTCCTTAATTTGTCAGGATGGTAATCAAACTTCGGATCTCTTCTGGCGAAGCGATTACTCTTACGTTTACGCCAACGAGGCCGTCTAGAAGAATTATCAGAAGTACTTATCGGTAACAAATCTAAACTAATATTATACAGAGGAAACATTTGGGTTTTTGTATTTAAGGATTTTACACAAAAACTACTGGACCGATTTCAACAATTTTTTCACCATTAGAAAGCTGCATTTTAACTGAGCAACATGGGTTACATTAAAATTGGTCACAAAAAATCTGTCTTCGCGTGTGCTGCAGAAACTATTGATAATAGAACAAAAAAATGTTCTACAATATTATAAAAGGTATTAATATCTACAAAAAAGTCTTCAATACAAATATATAACTATTTTTTTACATTTTAAAAGTGCCGACAATAATCATACCATATTATTCATACCTTTGTATTAATCCTTATCTTATTAATGATATTTATTAAAGATCGTTTCAATATCTGTAAAATACTATTTAAGCATTCTTAAAAGTGGAGAGATTGCATGAAGAGGATGTTAGAGAAGAATATCTGAAAAATTTGAGTGGGCGATTCAAGAGTGAAGACCAAGGAAATGAGATTGAAAGTTTATGGAATAAATTTAAAGATGGAGTGCTTGGTGCTGCTATTGATGTATGTGGCGTGTCTAAAAGGAGGAAAGGTAAGAAAGAGAAGAATTTGTGGATGGACAAAAATGTTCAAGCAGCTGTGTGTGAAAAGAAGAAAGCTTGGTCCGATTGGTTGGCTACAAAAGCGAACCAACGAATGCAAAAGGCAACGAATGATGACGTAAAAAAGGCAAGAATGGAATACAAAAGGGTGAAAGTAATCGTGAAAGAAGCTGTAAGAAAGAAAAAAGAAGAATACAGTGATATGTATGATAGGAGACTTTCTGATGATTTTCAGTCAAACAAAAAGTTTTTCTGGAAATCAATACAATTTGCCCGAGGGAGATCTACTTCCTCGGAGCTTTGTAAAATCAGAAGTTTAGATGGAAGTTTAATAAAAGGAGAAGAATGGATATTGAAGAGATGGAAGGATCATTTTGAAAGTTTGTTTGAAAGAAATGAAGCAGAGGTAAATATGGCCTCTGCGGATAGCAATGAATGTAAGACAAGTGATAGCGAGATTAGTATGGATGACATCATGAAAGCGATAAAAGGTATGAAATCAGGTAAGGCTGCTGGGTATGACAGAGTGTCAGTCGAGATGCTGAAGGCTGGCCGCGGGATTGTGGTAGCTCAGCTGTACTGCCTTTTCAATATATGCTGGGAGAAAGGTCAAGTCCCAAGAGATTGGAGCAAGGCCGTAATTGTCCCTCTATATAAAGGAAAAGGGTCACAGCAGGAGTGCAAAAATTACCGCGGTATCAGCCTTCTTAGTGTCGTCGGCAAATTGTATGCAAAGATATTAATTGAAAGGGTGATTAATGAAACTGATGGGAAAATATGGGACGTGCAAGCGGGATTTAGAAGAGGAATGGGATGTACGGATCAGGTCTTTTCTTTACGGTGCATAACTGAAAAATGTTTGGCTAAACACCAAAAAGTTTATTGCGCGTTCGTAGATTTAGAAAAGGCCTATGATCGAGTGGTGAGGAATGAGCTGTGGTCAACGTTATCTACGTATGGGGTGAGCGGTTGTCTGATCCAAGCATTGAAGTCTCTCTATGAGGGTTCTAGTGCCTGTGTCAGAATAAACGGAGCGTACACGGAGTGGTTTCCTGTCGAAAGAGGTGTTCGACAGGGATGTGTTGCGTCACCATGGCTGTTCAACCTTTTCATGGATAAATGTTTGACAGATTTAAAAGAATGTATGTATGGGTTAAGAATGAATGAATTACTCATCAAATGTTTACTCTACGCTGATGATCAAGTAATACTTGCGTCATCCGCTAACGAGCTTCAGGAGATGCTAAATATTATGAATGAAGCTTTGAAAGGGAAAGGAATGAAAGTGAATGTAAACAAAACGAAAGTTATGCTTTTTGAACGAGATGAATCTATGATGAATGGCAATATTTTGATAGATGGGGAACAAGTGGAAGAGGTGAAAGAATTTGTATACTTGGGATCTAAATTTACAAAAGATGGAACATGTGAAAGTGATATCGAAAGGAGAGTGAATGCAGGGAATATGGTAAATGGTGCTCTGCATGCTTTTATGAATAGCCAGATGGTGTCTCAAAGGGCTAGACTGGCAGTGCATGCTGGAGTGTTGGTGCCAACACTTATGTATGGTAGTGAAAGTTGGGTATGGCAGAAGAATCACAAAAGTAAAATAAATGCGGTAGAGATGAGAGCGTTGAGAAGCATGAGTGGATTAAAACTGAGTGACAGAGTGAGAAATAGTGTGATAAGAGAACGTTGTGGTATAAAAGAAGACGTAGTGACTAAAATTGAAAAAGGTATGCTTAGATGGTTTGGGCATGTAGAGAGAATGAATGAAAGGAGACTGACAAAAAGGATTTATGAGTCAAGAGTGAATGCGAAAGTTGGAAGGGGAAGACCGAGGCGAACGTTCCTGGACCAAATCCAGGACATTTTAAATAACGGCCAGGTCAAGAGTACTCTAAACCGACGAACTTGTATGAAAGATTTAATGAGATTGAAAGAAGCGAAGGAGATATGCAAGGATCGTGGCAAGTGGAAGGATGTTGTCTCTGCCTACCCCTATGGGAATGAGGCGTGATGCTATGTATGTATGTATGTATGTACTATTTAAGTTATTAAAATCGGAATTTCCATTCAAAAGATATAACGAATTGAAAATTGTCAATCTAAAGAAAATTTTAGCGAGCCTTATAATTGGGCCTGTAACTGGTGAGTTAGCTCTTATACCAAGGGCACCAATGATACCCACAGCTATAATAATATCAAGCGGCCAAAATCCATCAAGAGCTCGCCCTAATGTACGGTCTTCTTGATGAGAGACTGCCGTATTATAGGTACCAGCCCGTGCCACTACTCGAACGCGACGGTGTCTGACTCTTTTGGGACCGGTCCATTATCACGGACAGGAGCATACTGGCCAACAAGCCTGATATCGTGATAATGGACCGGGTCTCGGGTGTTTTTAGTGGATATCACGATCCCGTATTTTTTCACGATTACGTAAATATCTTGATCTGCCGCACGAGGTTACCGCCATTTGGGGAGTGGGATCCACTTAAACCATCGTAATCGTAATATCTGCGAAAGGTCTGATCCCAGTCAGTCTCGCTAACCATCTGAGACGACTGCGGCTCCGTGGCAGTTCGCTCGCAGCAAGGATGCAAAAGGCGGTGTTGCTGGACTGGGCTAGGATAGTCCGGCGGTTTCTCAGCCTATAGCCCTGACCCCCCGGCCGTTTGGTCTCCCTGCCGGGCTGTATCCTCCGCCCGTTATATATATTTATGTAATTGTTTATGTAGGTATATGTATTATTTCATATTTTTGTATATAAGTAATTAAAAGTGGAATAATAAAAATAATCTTCATTTCTCAGGTAAATTCCCAGTACAGTCACAGTTAAATGAAATATATTAATGACAAGATATTTAAATAACTAAAATATTAATAAAACTAAAATTAAATAAATCTATTTATTTGGACTGTGGTGCACGGAATGCCAAAACGTAAAAATTGAGCAGTCAAAATTTTCTGTCAACGTCTTAATGATGTTGTCGGTGGTTCGTATTCCGTTCCAGAATCTTGCAATACGCGATCTTATGATTGCATAAAAATCTGGTATTCTGGCATTAACAAACATGGCAGATGCACTACATGATCCACGTAGTCTCATCAGAATACGATACGCATTATTATATTGCACACTGATGTTATTAACTGCACGTTTAGAAAATTTTGTCGAAAGCTGATAAGTGTAAAAGCTTAGGCAATACGGCCGAAATAATGTTACTTTGACACTGTCGGTAAATTTTCCAAAACGGCGTGCAATCTTGTTGCATCTCTTTCAATGTCATTGGCATCCATAAAATTTTCAGTTAATATGTGCCCTAGGTATATGAACTGCTCAACCCTTTTTAATACACAATCGTCAAGGTAAACAGGAATGATTTCCGGACCTCTGCTTAAGCGGAAAACCGCTGGTTTTATTTTTATCAAGCAAAAAACAACTAGAACGATTTAAATATTATATTACCACCTTGAAATCAAGAACTTTTCAATACCTGTATTTTTAAATTGACTAATGTCGGGCATTCTACGTAAAAGATGTAACAAAAACAAATCTATAGTCCGACTTAATACACTTTCCACTGCCACTGCGGTATCTACGCGAGTGAAACCGTGAGGCATTGCTGGTTAAGTTTATAAAGTACACATTAGTAACACATTTAAGTTAAAGAAGTACATTGGTAACAAGAAGCACACTCTAGAAACACATTAAGGTGCAACAAAAAGCAGCTTTTATCAATTACCGAAGCCAACTTTAACTTTCATTGAAACACAAAAGCTTGTAGCTCCAAAGCAAAGCGTGTAACTTAACAAGTAATTGTTTTAACATCCTTACCGGCAGGAAACTTCAACAAAGAACTGTTCAGGTACAAGATTTAGTGCCCTCGTGCACTTTACTATTGAAACTTATAAGTAATATCCTTTAGAAATCGCCGCGTTTCATAGAAATATGAAAAAGCTTTGTTAACGTTGGCTTGACTTTCGTATTATCATATTGAAAAGATGTTTTGTATTCTAGGCTTTCGTGAGTGTGTTATTAATTAGCTGTTCTTGAATATTGGTATTCTACTTTGGGGTAATGTTAATATGCAAAATAAGAAATAGTGTGGTATAAAAGAAGATGTAGTGACTAAAATTGAGAAAGGAATGCTTAGATGGTTTAAGCACGTAGAGAGAATGAATGAAAGGAGACTAACAAAAAGGATTTATGAGTCGAGAGTGAATGGTAAAGTTGGAAGGAGGAATCAAAGTTCCTGGACGATTTGCTTCGAGTGGATTAATACAGTTGTGTCACTTACCCAGAAGTCTGCAGTTATCTTTGATGTGTTTTGTGATGGATCCGCGTCCACAATAGCTTGTAATTCTTTTTTTTCACTTTGTTTTCCGGCTGTCCATGGGGTATGTTTGTCTACAGTCTTCTTAGGAATAACCTTGCACTTTGGACTTCAGTGGGGTGCCCATATTAAGACCCTGGCAAGCAAACTTAGTTCAGTTGCATTTGCTGTTAGCAAAGGGATTTTTTAGTGTATTTCGCTGATTTTCATAGCATTATGTGGTATACTGTTATGGAGTAAGGAGGCGGACATTGAAACTGTCTATGCAAAACAATGTAATATATCAATTGAGATCTCGCGTTTCCTTAAGAGAAAATTGCAATATATATTGTAATTATATTCATTTATACAACAAAAGAAGCGAAACACACAATCTTAATACAAGAAATAAACACAAACTTGCAATGCCATATTTTAGAGTGATAAAGGGTCGATCGATCGGTGATCGAGTGGTGAGGAATGAACTGTGGTCAACTTTATCTACGTATGGGGTAAACGGTTGTCTGATTCAAGCATTGAAGTGTTTCTATGAGGGTCCTAGTGCTTGTGTCAGAATAAACGGAGCGTACACGGAGTGGTTTCCTGTCGTAAGAGATGTTTAATAGGGATGTGTTGCGTCACCATGGCTGTTCAACCTATTCATGGATAAATGTTTGACAGATTTAAAAGAAAATATGTATGGGTTAAGAATGAATGAATTACTCATCAAATGTTTACTCTGATGACGCAAGTAAGTAATACTTGCGTCATCCG
>JACTOM010000234.1:345183-360793 GCA_015832385.1 Elymnias hypermnestra
GGGCATGTAGAGAGAATGAATGAAAGGAGACTGACAAAAAGGATTTATGAGTCAAGAGTGAATGCGAAAGTTGGAAGGGGAAGACCAAGGCGAACGTTCCTGGACCAAATCCAGGACATTTTAAATAACGGCCAGGTCAAGAGTACTCTAAACCAACGAACTTGTATGAAAGGTTTAATGAGAATGAAAGAAGCCAAGGAGATATGCATGGATCGTGGCAAGTGGAAGGATATTGTCTCTGCCTACCCCTATGGGAATGAGGCGTGATGCTATGTATGTGTATGTATGTATAAAGGTTCAAAAGTATTCTCGGGATGAGCACACGCATATTTAATAAGATACTTGAATTACTTCTGGGTTTGCCTCCACATGGTTTTAAGAAATATGTTAAAAATGTCCTATTACAAAAAGCATATTATAATATTGAAGATTATTTAAGCGACAAAGATGTTGGGACTTGATTCCAGTGGCATATGAAAGCTAAACATATTGTAACGTACAAAAAACTATGTTTAAAGGAGTAACCGTTATGTTTCTTGTCGGTTTTTTCTCAGCGGATTACTGACCATTCAAAAGTGCTTTTCGAGCCTACTTGAATAAAGAATATTTCGATTACCAGTCCTAATACCAAAGGAATTTAATATCGAAATGTATTTCTCTAAAACGAATTTTCATCCAGGAAAATGGATATTTGTTTCTTTTATTTCGCTAACAGGCGTTGAAACGTTTATGAGGAAAATCTTTGCACCAATCACCGGGGGGTTTTAATAAAAGCCTGTGAATCCCAAACGATTTTATTACACAGATATTTTCCTTCTTACACTTCATTTCATTGATGAAAAAGAAACAAGTGACAAAGGGGAGCTTTATTTCCATGGTTTCTAATATTTTCTAATACATTATTATATATTATAAAACATATTCCCCTTTCGCTTTTATATGTTTGATCGCGGTAAACTCAAAAACTATTGAACGGATTTTCGTATGGTTTTCACCAATCGATAGAGTGATTGTTAAGAAACAGTTTTATATATAATTTGTCAAGGTTTTGTGTAAATTGGTTGAGTTATAACGACAATTGAAGTGCCGGAAAACCTTCATATATCCTTATATATTATAAAACGGTCGTCTGACGCCTCAGTATGTTTTATCACGGTAATCTCAAAAACTATTGAACGGATTTTCGTATGGTTTTCACCAATAGATAGAGTGATTCTTAAGAAAGAGTTTGATATATCATTCGTCAAGGTTTTGTGTAAATTAGTTGAAATATAACGATAAACGGAAAAATCACTTTACTAAGATATAACAAAACTATGTATGGTGGAATATCCTTCTTTTGTAGATTTGTTTTTATGGCTGACAGTTTTAGCGCTTGACTGTGCGTTCACCTGATGGTAAGTGATGATACAGTCTAAGATGGAAGCGCGCTAATCTGGTAAGAGGCGACATACCCCTTACGGTTTCTACACAGCAAGGCATCGTAACACAAATCTCTTTGTTTTGGCGGTACGTCTTTGCTGGTAGGGTGCTAACTAGCCACGGCCGAAGATTTCCACCAGATCAGACTCAGACAAATTAGAAAATACAATTTCCAAACAGGGATCGAACCCGGGGCCTCTGCTAGCAAGGCGAGTACTCGAACCACTTCGCCAGCGAGGTCGTCAAGATAAATAAGTCCGCATCGTAATGATGACTCACTATATCCATTCTATCTAAAAACATGGTCACGTACAATGAGATAATAAGATATACAGATGGATACATTATCAATCTTTATCAACTTAATAATATCAGTTAAGTTAAGCATTACAATTATCATTTACAACATATCATTTAAATAAATAGTTTAGGCGTTTCTCACACTGATCGTAATCAGACAGAAGTTATCAACGCTGTGTATAAATAAATGTGTTAGTTAGGCTTTCACGTTCATAATAAAATATATGGAGTAGTGTAGAACATTAAATTTCATATTAAAAAAAAACATTATTCAAGTAGGCTTTTTAAGCACTTTTCTATTATTTCCAATATATAACTGATGATGATGTTAAATAACGATTTAGCATCTAATTTTACGACAGTTTCATCGAGCCTTGTGAGAAGAACCCACAACAAACTCAGGTTTTCACAATGCTTTAACAAAATTGCGAAACCGGGGCTCATTGTTAATCTAAGCTAATATTATAAAGAGGAAACATTTGTGATTTTATAAATAACTACTGGACCGATTTTGATAAAAAAAATCACGAATAGAAAGCTGAATTATCACTGAATGAAATAGCCTATATTACTTTTTTTAAAAAAATAGGCATCCTTAATAATAATGAATAAAAAGCCATGGTAACAAAATTTGTCACAAAAAATTTGCTATCCACGCAATGACAGATTTTTTTTGGGGAAACTATTAATGATAGAACAAAAAAAAATACGTTATTATAGAACGTATTAATATCTACAAAAAAGTCCGCAACACCATATGTCTATTCCTCTCCGACTAGCGAAGGTGGCAGTCTGTCCATATTTGACTTTCTCCCTCGCGAGGCTAAATACTTGAGTGGCACTCACGTTGAGTAACCAGGACTTCGTCTTGCAGCCACTTTGCCCATCATTATAAATTGTAAGAGTCCGTATCTATCATGTCACAGAACATGCCCCGGATAGGCAACCTTCAGCTTTTTGACGGTCTTCCAAAGTTTCCGCTGAAAATTAATTCCTCTCAAGACCTATTAGTAGGCGACTTCATGGGTCCTATCTTAACCATCAATGATCTCACATCTCAAAAGCTTGTAGACGTTTTCTGAGATCCTCTTTTATCGCCCAAGACTCGCATCTCTATAGAGAAGCATAGGCCATATATGACAACAAAGAAGTCGTCTGCGTAATATCATTTTAAGGCTATGGTATGTATTTAGCGACTTCTATGCGGGTTTTGATTTCAGTTTCACTATCCCATTCTTCAGTCAGCCGAGTGCCTAGATATTTATACCTCTGCTCTCTATCCAGTACTTGGCTAGCCACTCTCATTTTCGGATCTATGCTAACATTATGAGATACTACCATAAGCTTCGTTTTCTTGATATTCATAGCGAGACCAGCCTCTTACATACCAGAGACCACGTCCTTCCATTTGCCACGATCCTTGCATATCTCCTTCGCTTCTTCCATTCTCATTAAACCTCTCGTACAAGTTCGTCGGTTTAGAGTACTCTTGACCTGGCCCTTGTTTAAAATGTCCTGGATTTGATCCAGGAAAGTTCGCCTTGGTGTTGCCCATCCAACTTTCCCATTTACTCTTGAATCATAAATCCTTTTTGTCAGTTTTCATTCATTCATTCTATCTACGTGCCCAAACCATCTAAGCATACCTTTCTCAATTTTAGTCACTACATCTTCTTTTATACCACAACTTTCCCTTATTACACTATTTCTTACGTTGTCACTTTATTTCAACCCACTCATACTTCTCAACGATCTCATCTCTACCGCACTTATTTTATTTAAGTGTTTCTTCTGATATACCCAACTTTCACTACCATACATAACAGTTGGCACCAATATTCCCCTATGCACAGCCAGTCTGGTCCTTTGAGACACCGTCGGACTATTCATAAAGGCGTGCAGAATGCCATTTACCATATTCTCTGCATTCACTCTCCTTTCAATATCACTTTCACATATTCCATCTTTTGTAAATTTAGATCCCTAGTACACAAATTCTTTCACCTCCTCCACTTCTTACTCATCTATCAAAATATTGCCAGCCTCTTCAATACACTTATTAACTCGATCGACTATCTTTTGTAGATCTGCCTCGGTGGACGCTGTTAGGACTGTGTTATCAGCGTGCCGTAAATTGTTGATGATACCATAAACCTTAACACCATAGTTTAGATTTTCCAATGCTTGCACTATGTTTAACTCCGAATATAAGTTAAAAAGCGTAGGGGACAAAATACAGCCCTGTCGAACTTTGTCTCTTGTTCTTTTTAGTTCCATGTTGTTTATGCCTATATTCTTAATACCTGTAAAATACTTTTTAAATCATCAAAATTTTGTTCGCTGTGTCCCATTTTATCCTAAAGTGCCATATCTGTCCTAAAAACTAAGTGAAATAAAACTTTTATGTTAACAATAATTAATCTATAGCCCTATTTAATAGACAGAAGTTACTTTTTAAATTGAATGCGAATTTCAATGTCAAATATTAAGTCTGAAAATCATCGAAAAATCGCTGGCGATTATTGAGTAGCCCCTGAAAACTCTGAAGGGTCATCGAGAAAGCCCGACCGTTCAGACGTTTTCAAGTGGTCGCCTTCGTGTCGTAATCCTGCCTCGTGAGAACATCAAAAAGAATAAATTTCATTGAAAAGTATTTCAGAACTGGAGAAATCGCTGCTTTTCACATTAATAATAATCTATATTTATATCAAACTTGACATTGACTTTGACATAAATATACGTCGAATGTGTCGGATATTTCGAGAAGATGAGTTTTTAAATGATACATTTCTTTGACCTAAATAATACAAACCTACAGTTTCTGTTGCGTCTCGGCTTTCATAGAAATATGGGTAAACTGCATCATTGGCATTTTTTTTTGTCGAGGGGGAAATCTTTAATAAGATACCCGAACTTTTTAGGGGGATAAATCGGGTTACGTGGTTTTTTCCACTAGAACCCCCCTGGTGGCCTACCTCTACGTATGACGGACAGTCCCGAGATCTCCGGAAAATTCGCCAGCGCCCCCGCCACGTTGTGCTTTTCAGGCTCCTCCTATTAGGTGATACCTTTTGTTGGCAATTGGTATTGCCACGGCAGATTAAGACCTGCTGTCTTCCTGAAGTCGTTTAAGTGCTTAGAAAACGGCCACAGCCCCTTTTGTGACCGCTCGCGACTCCAAGGCTCCACTATCAGAGATATGTCATTTCATTTCAACAGGCCGACCCCTGTCTCTGCCGTCTCCGGAAAATTGTGGCTCATTCCTGCTCTCACCCAGCTCTCTCCTTCTTGATCATGACGGATTCACAGAAGGAGACCATTGCCTGCCACGAAGCCTTCTTCGCCAGCGTCTCCGCTAAAACGACTGGTTGGGAGATGCAGTTCCCAATTTCCCTGGCCAAGTGATGATGTTCCGAGGTCCATGTAGGACACTCTTCCAGGGTGTGCTGGGCGTAATCCTGTTCATGAGTGACATTGAGACGTTTGCTCTCGTCCTATTCGACACTGATACTCTGCGAAACAACCGTGCCCCCTGAGTATCTGTGTCAGCCGGAAGATGACACTTCCCCACCACTTTTCTAGCCAGGCTTTCATATTTGTTTGGTTAATAGAGCACCTACATCTCGTTTCATACATGCGTTTCGTTCCTCCCCAAGGTGCCTCAACCAATGTGTGTCAATTGCCTGTTGTTACGCTACACTTTGCCTCATTGGCCTAGTAGAAGGCATGTTCGGACTCGGAGTCAAGATCTCACGACTGTACCCGAATATGCTTACCACTAAACCAATAAATGTAAGGTAAGTAGCAGCCCATTAACGTCCCACTGCTGGGCACAGGCCTCCTCACTCATGTGAGAGAGGGTTTTTCGAGCATAGATCCACCATGCTGCTCCACTGCGGATTGGCAGGCATAGTACACGAGTGTACTCTCTATTCCTTCACTCTCAAAGTCCAACGTGACGGCAATCGACACGACCGGATTGAGATCAGGCGCAGGACCGACGGCTTAATGTGCTAAAAACTCAATATTGATTTTTGAATTGGCCCGATCCGGGACTCGAACCCAGGACTCAAGTCTGTACTCGAACATGCTAACCACTAGGCCAATGAGGCAGTCCAATTCAGGTGTATTCAGTGGTAATAAAAAAAAGTGTGTACTTAATTACACGCGTTAGAAGATTTACTTCTTGGCGTAACAAGATAAAAATTGCAAAATAATATATAAGCAACCGTTAGTATCTTCAAAATTTCAACCATAAATCCACGCCATAGTTTTTGTTGCTGGTCAAATCAAATAAATCCATCATTCGTTCACTAAATTTAAGGCAAAGACCAAAGATTCGAAAATAATAAACGTAAACTAACTTTCATTGGATATAAATAGTTTATAATCTGCTTTCTATAGACGAGTCTGAAAGTTATAATTTTGATGAGAATGTCACGTTGATATTTTCAATGTCACAATATATCTAACGAGTAATATAATAAAATAATTAAGGTATTATATAATTATAAAACATAAAAATAACTAAAATGTTGACTATAGCTAACTTCAGGGTGTCGGTTTTATGTGACGGTGTGCGCGTCGTAAATATTTACTCTCATCATTTTTCCTAAACTGAAACTTCTAGATTCTATGAAACCTGGATGCTTTAGACCAAACTCTGATGAAAGACTTCCATTCACTCTCTTTGTCATAGAATTTAATACAACATGGGCTTATGTTGTATTAAATTCTGATGCCAAAAAAGTTTCTTTTCCACGTGTACACACTAAACCAGAGGGGAATCACCAGATGCTGTCGAGATAAGGAGCGTCAGGGTTCTAGTTAACAGAGCCTTGACCCAAAGATTAAAGGAGGATCTCGGGTCCCCCAGTAGCGGGCGGGGCAATAATAGGGGCGATCTGCCCTCATCTTGAGAGCATCGCTCTCCTACAGGTTGGTACAGGTGCTTACCAGTCATGGTTGCTTCGGCAAATACCTGTACCAAACTGTTGGCTGCGAACCGTCGGCAAGATGTCACGAGTGTAGTGCCTCGTCAAACACAGCCCACCACACTGTGGCAGAATGTCCCGCCTGGGGACCTCAGCGACTCATTTTTGCGTCGCTGATGGGCACAGACCTCTCACTGGCAAGTATTATAGGAGCAATACTTACCAGTGAGCAGGCCTGGAGAGCGGTTGCCTCCTTTTGCGAGACTTTCATCTCGCTTAAGAAGGCACGGCAATGGGAGAGGGTGAATGCCGCCGAAGCACTCTAGTCCCGACGAAGGGGTGCAGGAAACAGGAGCCGGAGATTCGTACAACTCCTCCCCCTGTAGAATATCTGTGAGCTGCAACCGAGGGGCCAGAGGAATGCCTCAACGAACCTCTGGCTTCCCACTCATGGTTGATGGCGGTCCCGCTGGGTTTTAGTGGGTATTGCGAGCTTGTACCCTCGCGGACTCTCACACTCCCGACCTTTAGTCGGAATGGGTAAATGCATTTCCCAGCGACAAAAAAAAAATTGTACACACAAAATGTACATTTCGTTTTAAAAAATTGTTCCCGTTTACAATTGTAGCACATTTCAAACAATTTTCAATAATCTTCCCGTTACTAAAATGATAGTGTTTGAAGGAAAATATATCAGTTTTTATTTTAAAGCAATATGTGTTTTCTCATCGTTGGATATTTGTCACTTTTGAAAAGCCAATGTCGTGCTCATTAGACGGGAAGCGAACACATCGAGGCGGCACCTGCTCTCTCCCAACTGGATTCAATGATTGCCCAATCGGATTTCCTCTTCGCTTTTAGAAAATTCTTTGATTTTGCTATTAGTGCGCCTTTCTTTTCACAGAAATAAGAAAAAGGAAGGTGACTTTGTAAGAACAAAACGTTGAGTAATGTTTTCCCTGACGTAAAGGTGCGAGAAGTCACTACGATAGCAAAGCTTAACAGACTAATATTTATTTTATACTTTATAGGTGTAACTTCTATTAATGCGTGTTTACTGAGTAATTAAGAATAAGTAACGCCTGGAAAAAGTACTAGGCACTTAAAGATGTATTTTAAAGTATAGAAGTGAGCATGTTCATATAAAAAAAAATATTCAACATGTGCATTTTGCCCATCTTAACATATGGCTGCCAAACTTGGTTCCTTACGAAAGAACATATTCGGAAACTCGAAGTCTGCCAGAGATCTATGGAGAGGAGTATGTTAAATGTAACGAACCTAGAAATACTGAGGAGCACATTAATCAGAAAAAAATGCAAAATTGAAAACGTTACTTATACAATTAGAAAACAAAAATGGAGATGGTCAGGACATATAGCACGAGGAGCAAATACATGGAGCAAAACAGTTTTATACTGGTACCCAAAATATTGCCACTTCAATGGCATGGGCGGGGCACATAGTCCGACGGACCGATGGACGTTGGGGCCCGAAGGTGCTGGAGTGGCGACCCCGCACCGGGCGGCGCAGTGTAGGTAGACCCCCCACAAGGTGGACCGATGACATAAAGAGGGTCGCCGGTAGCCGCTGGAGCTAGGCGGCGCAAGATCGGGTCTTGTGGGTATCATTTCGTGAGACCTATTTCCAGCAGTGGACGTCCATCGGTCGAAGCGAGACCCAAAATATGGAACACACAGTCGTGGCAGACTCTTAGATGCGGTCTGAAAGCAGTGAGTGGGAGAACGTGGTCAAGACTAGCAAGGGATAGACAGAAATGGAAGAAGTTGGAAGAGGCCTATGCCAAGATTGGGCAAACAGACCCGTAGCAAAATATTATGTTCGGCTTGTATGTTTAAAAAAGTGTTTGAATAAAAGGCGTTAATTGAATATTAATGCGTGTTTTTGAAGTGAAACTAAAGAATGCGTTTTATAAACTGAAAGTTGCATGGTTTAAGACCATTTCTGTCTGAAATTGTTCGCACAATTTTAGTAGAGTCTCTTATCTTATACGCATTTAACTTCTGCGATACACTTTATGGGCCTAGACTATTTAAAAAAACAAATAAGCTTTTGTTTTAATGGTCCAGAGAGAAGTTACATTACATCCATTATCAATAAACATTACATGTTAAATATGAAGGAAAGAATCTCCATTTATGCGCAATGGTCTATAAAATCTTAACCACTAAAAGACCCACCTACTTATATCAAAGATTTAATTGGTTGAAAGATCTAAAGGGAGTTTCAGTGTTGCTGCTTCTAAGATTTGGAACAATTTACCACCTCCTTTGCGTCTGTTGAATTGTACAACTACAACATTTAAAAAACGCGTCAAGGAATTAAATATGCAGAGTCAAATCGAGGAAGCAGCAATTCTGTATATTTGTACATCCAGGGCTCGTAGACAAATCACTTTAGAAGATAACTACCGCTTTAAAAATGTATGGGAATGACATTTCATATCGAAACTTGTCGAAAAATGAACGTCATTCGTATACATCTTTTAAGCGGTAGACAAGTCACTATTGAAGATTGCTAACGCTTAAAAAGTGTATGGGAATGACGTTCATTTTTCGACAAGTTTCGATATGAAACTTCATTTCCCTACATTTTATAAGCGTTAGCAATCTTTCAAAGTGACTTGACTACGGGCCCGTGCTAACGCTTAAAAGATGTATAGGAATGACGTTTTATTTTTCGACAAGTTTCGATATGAAACGTCATTTCCGTACATTTTTTAAGCGTTAGCACGGGCCCGTGGACGAGTCTCTTTCGAAGATTGCTAACGCTTAACAAATGTATGGAAGTGACGTTTCATATCGAAACTTGTACAATGAGTAAACAAATATCAGCAAATCATTGAGAAAAAATATTAATAAAATATATCCTAATAACTAAGGCATAATCAGGTAAATTAATAAATAAATGTATAAAACGAGAACTCGTGTTAACGCATAAACAAAATCTCACTTTCGAAGATTGCTAACGCTTAAAAAGTGTATGGGAATGACGCTTCATTTTTTCGATAAGTTTCGATATGAAACGTCATTCGTGGACACGAGATCTCATTTTATACATTTATTTATTTTATTACCTGATTATGCCTTAGTTTTTAGAATGTTTTTGTATTATTATGTTTTGTTAATGATTTGCTGATATTTGTTTACTCATTGTTCCCTTAGTTTTTTTAAATAGTCTTCGTTTATACCTGTAGTATTTAATCGACTGTTTTTTTTTCTCGATTTAATGTGTGTGTGAGTATATATTAATAGTGTTGTTGCGCCGTAAATGCAAAAGTTGGGAGCAAGCTGAAAATCAGCGCTGTGGCCACGCAGCATTTTGCTGAGCTTGCTACCATTAACTATTTCTTGTAAATTTCGTTTGTTTTATGTTTAATTTTGTGTCATGTTTATGTACAACAATTAAAAAAGCAATAAACTCTTCTTATTATTATGAAAAATAATTTTTTAGGCTTATGAGGGTAAAATTTCTACGGATGAAACGCGTGATTAATTCGTTTGAAGGATAGGTAGTTTTCATATTTACAAATAACATGTGGCATTTTAATTTGCCACTTGTCATTTTAATAGTCCGATAATTTAACGAGTGTGAAGAATGTTTCCAAATCTGTTTTTTTCTATCGAGAGCTTCTGCTGCATGCACTACGTAATCGATTAAAGTTTCCCAAAAATAATATATGACATAATTGTCTCCCTTTAATAGATCTATAAGAAAGTCCACGGTAGCATATGTCTATCTTTTAAGGTTGGCTCAGTTTCACCTTCGTTGTACTAATCAAATTTTCAGCTGATATAATATAAGCGTGATAAAAACTTAAGTAATAGGACATCTTTGGGGCAATCTAAAATTAAACTCATACTAACTTCTATAACTCCAATGTTTATCTAGTAGCAAGCTCGTCAAGAATTCTTCTTATATAAAGTAGCATTTACTTTCAAAAGCGTAACTTTATGGTACAAAGTGTATTTACGTAAGGAACGTCGCTCGCTTCTGAAACGTTTGCCCTCCCTTTGAATTTATGATTTTAAAACAATATTTTGTGTAAGTTACTATTTGATTTAAGTTACAATTATTCAAATTTAAATAAATATAGAACATTGTATTATAACCTAATGATAAGCGATGATACAGTATTATGGTTTGAGTGCGAATGATGCGAGTTCTTAACTTGGTTAGCAGAAGACTCAGGTTCAACTCGCAGGTAATTTATTATTTCGGTAAGTCTGGACTGGTGCCTTCAACCTTGGCTTATTACCATCTCACCAATAACGACGTAGTTCCAAAAAAAACATCTAAATTCCGGCACGTTGCCGCGTAGAAGCCATTGAGGAGTACATTACTCCTACCAAGTCTACACGCTACCACCTTTATTTCGCTGGAAAATGCTGTTGGGCACAAATCCTCACTTATGGGTCAGGAGCGTTAGACTAGACGAGGACAGAAGCCTAGACTAAAACTATTATCCTACTTCCTTCGGCGATGAGATGCATCTACTGCAACCTCCCTCTTTTGTTCTTGGGTCTTCTTTGGCAAGATTACAGTCTCGCAGAAGATGTCCACTCCTGCCCAACATATCTTAGTGGAGAGCGTTACCAACCATGGGTTCTCAATTGTAGTTTAGGGGTGCGGGCCTCGAGGCACTGACTCCTTACCCGGGCATTTTCCTCAGGCATCAATGATGCCTGGTAATCTATTTTGCCCCCATTGATACAGGCACCAAGGTCAATTCCGTGAGTTGTCCAATCCGGATATCGCCACTACCTTTGCGTCGTCTTCGCCTTCATCAACGCCTACATCAGGAGATTGCGACAGCAGGATTTCACGTGGCAGGGGACGCCCAGTGCTTGCTGTTCTTGGGTGCTGGCTGGCAATGCCGTGAAGATGTGTGTGGGGTGTTGTCCGCGTGGCAGAACATACTCCTCGCCAACTTCCGAATGAACACCTCCACGTTGACCATCCTGATGTTACGGTGGATGAAGTCATTCTTTTGCATCGTCTTCGCCGTCATCAACGCCTACGTCAGGAGATTGTGACAGCAAGATTTCACGTGGCAGGGGACGCCCAGTGCTTGCTGTTCTTGAGTTTTGGCTGGCAAAGCCGTGGAGATGTGTGTGGGGAGTTGTCCGCGTGGCGGAACATACTCCTCGCCAACTTCCGGATGAACACCTCCACGGTGAGCATCTTGATGTTACGGTGGATGACATACCTCGGCACCGGTGGTTCAGTGGTAAAATGCTCCCCAGTAACAGGTCGTCGCCTTTCAGAGCCACCAGAGGAGACGCTGAAACCTGAAGCACACTACCTTCATGTGATACATCATCATTTACCATGAGGTGAGTTTACAGTAATGTGCTAATCCCTATACAAATTAAGCCGCTCATAAATATGCTATAACCAATTATAAATCTGTGCAAGAGAAGTTATCATTGTTTGAAAACTTAATCAAACTCTGCTTTTGGAAAGCGGTTGAATAATAATCATAATAACCGGATGCTTTGAGAACATAATTAATATGGCTTTAATTAAACCCCTTTGAATGTTTCAATAGCACGGTATTGTATTCTAACAGTGTTGCTCAATGTTAACGGGTTTCCTTTCCAATGTATCAAATATGATACATAGATTACAAATTCGTGAATCACATTACATTTTTAATAAATGTAACGGAACGAATGGTTCAGAGAGTACATATTTTTATCAACAGAAGTAAGAGGGTATAGTGTGTCAATCTTAAAAGATAGAGATATGTTATTATATACTTTTAATTACATATTTTAAAGAGGAATAATTCTGACGTACATGATAATTGTGTTACTTTAACCATTTACGTAAGGCACACAAAAGAAACTTGTTGTGCCGCTCCTATTGGTTGGTAGGTTGATAGTATGTAACCTATGGTTTTCTTCGATAAATGGGCTACCTAACATTGAAGGAAGTTTTTAATTCACACTGCAGCTTTATAAACTAATAGCTGTTTCAACCGTGTAGTTTCATTATTCTCAATTTAATATCCTGTATAAAAATCTCGCAAATCAGTCAAGTCATCTCGGGAAAGTTTGATATTATTTCAACATACAGATAGGTTTAAATGTCTTTAGGATTATCTGAAAAAAGGATTTTTTTTAGAGAATCTCATTTCCCTAACACGGTTATAAACTGCGAGTAATAAATACTAAGTCCTCTATTCCATTTCCGATGGCCTGAAAGGCGTATGGACGTAAAAACTAGCGGCAGTGACCCGTAATAGCCTATTCTGATATTTTACGTGCTCTGAAACGCGTTTTGAATATCTTGCTCGATTTTTAGACTCGTCAATCTCCTTATTTTTAGATATAATAAAGTGAACACTTCTTTAGGCCCTATAACACCTCTTTAGGCCCTATAACACTTCTTTAAGACCTACATCACTTCTTTAGGCTGAATAACACCTCTATAGGCCTTATAAATCTTTTTAAGGGCCTATTTCATCTACTTAGGCTCAGTTACACCTTTTTATGCCCTATAACACTTCTTTAGGCCCTTCTTTTAAAGGCTAGAACTCATACAAAGACTTTAAACAAAAATACTCTTCTTTTCATTATCACCATTTGGAATATCAATTCTTACAGACCTGTTCAATCAATCACAGATCAATTCTCGTAAAATATATTTAATAACATTCAATAACATTCATTCATTCATTCATTTAAATATATTTAATTCATTTATACAGCAATAGGTGTGACACACACAATTTTAATACAAGAAATAAAACAAACTTATAATGTCATATTTTAGAATGAAGAAAGTTCAGATGTCATTTTTCGGGTTGAGCATAGTTTTAAGAAATATGTTAAAAACATCCTATCACTAAAAGCATATTATAATATAGAAAATTATTTGAGTGACAAAGATGTTTGGGCTTGATTCCAGTGAGTTGATTCATGCACATGAAAGCTAAACATATTTTAAGGTATAAAAACTATGTTTAAAGGGGTATTCCTGGAGTGTCTTGCCGGTTTCTTCTCAGCGGAATTAGCTGTCCGAACCGGTGGTAGATTTATTACCAACGGACAGACTACTGACGCTTCAAAAGTGTTTTTTGAGCCAGCTTGAATAAATAATATTTTGACTATGTTTCTTAATTAAAGGCGTGTTCGGCTAGACCGATTTGGATAATACCTTGTTGTTCTGTTTTGTTATAGTCAGGAGAAGATTAATGAAAGAAAAAAATAACAAATATCCTAGAACATCGGAAATTTTATGAAAATTTAACCGCTATAGTGACTTTTCTAATCGAACCTCCAGCATTTACCATATTCCCTACATTCACATTTCTTTCAATATCACTTTCACATATTCCATCTTTTGTAAATTTAGATCACAAGTACACAAATTCTTTTACCTCTTCCACTTGTTCCTCATCTATCAAAATATTGCCATTCATTATAAATTCAACTCTTTCAAAAAAATTTTTGCTTGTAATATATTTTAATATATTGTCTTATATGATGTAACTGTTTACAATTTCTTTGTTTCCATGTGTTTTCCCTACTCACGTGGGGTTATTTCATAACAAAAAATTAAAAAAAATAACAACAATAAACGCTCGTCTGTATTCAAGTTCCCACAAATATTATCTTAACAAAAGCCTCGCTTCACGAACTGTGTAAAGCCCACAAAGCCTACTGCGGATGTGTTATCTCTCAAGTTACATACACATCAATTCCAGAAGCTCTTTATAATTAACAACCAGTATTTAAGACAGTGCTTACTTATGGTAATTTATCCTTAAAACCATGAGTTAGATCTGCGTTTGTTTAAACATTCAAACGTAACAGTTCCAGCCATATTTCTTCAGGACTATCATTGACGTGTAAGTAGCAGCCCATTAACGTCCCACTGCTGGGCACAGGCCTCCTCGCTCATATGAGAGAGGGTTTTTAGAGCATAGACCCACCACGCTGCTCCACTGCGGATTGGCAGGCATAGTACACAAGTGCACTCTCTATTCCTTCACTCTCATAGTCCGATGTGACGGTAATCCGACACAACCGGAGAGAGAGATCGGGCGCAGGACCGACGGCTTAACGTGCTCTCCGAGGCACGGGGGTGAATCACACCGCCAATTTCCCAACTTCGGGCAAATATTGAGAAAATCTTAATAGAAAACTCAATATCGATCATGTCTGTAGTCGAACATGCTAACCACTAGACCAATGAGGCAGTCATCATTGACTGGGGGAAAGCATTTTTTGAAGTGTAACGTGAAGTGAATACAACTTCGTAATGCGTTACGCAAGTTAGTATATTTATCTATATACTATTACGTGAAGCAAAAATCCCTTCTTACAAAAGCTGCGCGGACGGAAGTGTATAAAATTTCCCACATTTACAGTTTATATAGAAAAGGTGTGCATTTATTTGAAATTACGGATAAATAATACATGGCATTGATAAAAAACCCACCATTTACACCCACGCATACAGAGCATATATGCGTATCTGTCAATCGATGATAATTATGTCAAACGCCATAAGATACTCGTACATACATACATAGCATCCCGCCTCATTCCCATAGGGGTAGGCAGAGACCACGTCCTTTCACTTGCCACGATCCTTGCATATCTCCTTCGCTCCTTTCATTCTCATTAAACCTTTCATACAAGTTCGTCGGTTTAGAGTACTCTTGACCTGGCCGTTATTTAAAATGTCCTGGATTTGGTCCAGGAACGTTCGTCTCGGTCTTCCCCTTCCAACCTTCGCATTCACTCTTGACTCATAAATCCTTTTTGTCAGTCTCCTTTCATTCATTCTCTCTACATGCCCAAACCATCTAAGCATACCTTTTTCAATTTTAGTCACTACGTCTTCTTTTATACCACAACGTTCTCTTATCACACTATTTCTCACTCTGTCACTCAGTTTTAATCCACTCATGCTTCTCA
>JACTOM010000234.1:360901-382318 GCA_015832385.1 Elymnias hypermnestra
TCATAGGGTCTCATTTTTTAAATCCAGTTCTGATGATGGCATCCATGAGAAAACTGGATAAGTGTTAAATTTGCATTAAGCATGTGCGCGACAAATGGACGAATAACTCAAGATCACGCCAACCGATTACGATAATTCTTTTTTTATTGGAAAGGATGGTTCTGATGATAGATTCCATGACAAAGTGACGGAACTCTTCAATTCTTAGGAGCAAGTGAACGATACTCGACAGAATCTTCTATAGGCTATCCAGATATTTGAGTTGCCTACCGTAACTTCGGTATGGTCAAGTGCTAGTCGTAGTTAAATATGAAGATCAATGGAACTCCTCAACGCCTTACAGTAACGATGCAGTTTATGGCAGAAAATATAACTGTCTGTAATCAAATAGCAATGAGCTTACGTTTGTTGCTGCATTGCTACACGTTTATTTCAGATTCACTAAAAATAAAAAAATAAATAAAAATAATAACAAAAAAAAGAACCGCCTTCAAAACAGATTTACAAATATATTAATATGCTCTAAAAAGTAAGAAATAATTGCGTAAGTCTGTTTTTAAGGCTTTTTATTTTTAAATAACAACAGAAATCCTTTACGATGTTAAAAATGTTATTTCACTATTTTTTATACAAGATAAAACAATATCACTTACGGATTTCTATCTCATAGTTTGCCTTCATTTATTTTTATTAATAGTTAAATTCGTTGAACATTTTATTTTATCTAGAACATTCGATTTTATGCGCACATAGCGAAAGTGTAAAGGCGGAAATGTGTAGTTTAAAGGATGTCGCGGCATCACTAAGATGGCGTCGTTTCCGTTTCCTTTTCCACTGTTTATTTACTTTCGAGTGCAGCAATTTACCTGCAAATTAGAAAGGAGTTTGTGTTAGGACTTCTATTTTATTTCTTATTTGTACGTGATCACAATCTCACCCGATAGTTGTTTATATAGTTTAAGACAGCATTATCATCTTCTTGAAGATATATATACGGAAAATAATATCATTTAGAGATAAATTATATTGTATATTGCAGAAGTATCAGTGTTGTTGCGATTATATTTTAAAGGAACATTGTCACTTGAGTATTATAGAGGTGTCTGTGACATTTAATAAGATCGTACATTGAGTTATTTTTAAATGGTTGTAGTAATTGGCGCGAACACTAGTTTTCTTGTTAATTGTGGGTAATTGGAGAGTTAGTCGTTGGCGAATATTGTAATGTAATGCACATGTACCGACGGCTTTTCTAACCCCAGAAATGTTGGCCGGTAGATAAAGCTTTATAGCTTTAAGCCCGCCGCTTGCACGTTCTACAAGAAAGTTTATAAATAAATATTGGAAGAAAACAAAGCCTTGGATATTGTTCATCATATTTTCTTGGCCGTCTCCTCGTATATAAGGTCGGTTACATCAATGTGACTCGAAAATATTAATGCGCCAAGTCACATGTGAGTCATTACCTCAATATATATAATAAAATTGTTTATTGCTTTCATAATTGTTATACATGTACACAGCACACTAATGAAGCATAGAAAAAGAAATGGAAAAACAATTGTACAATAATAAAGCGAAACGGATCAAGCTCAGCTCAATGCTGTGGCGTGTCCACAGCGCTGATTTTCAACTTGTCCCTAAAGTTTGTAGTAACGCCGTAAAACGTTAAAAAAAGTAAAAGAAAAACACACATTAAAATGCAAAAGAAAAGATAATACTATGAGTGATTACAGCTTAGACATATTATACAAGGAAATTAGATATATATGTCGGAGGGCAGATATCTGTGAACGCTGGCGCCATCTATCGGCGTCGACAGAGTCAATGGTGGCAGTCCGGCGGGAGTCACTCGACAGTTGTCGAGTAGCGCTCGATCGGAACAGTCAACTGTTGAAACTGTCGCGTTCCTAGCTATTAGTGTTAATGAGTTTGTGTAAATTGATATCGGGAACATTAAGTGATTGAACATTATAAACCGAGTTAATTAATACAGTGTTTGATTGCACCAACAATACCCATGAACGCCCACAGAATAAGAAATTAAATAATGGATCTAATTAATAACGATGTCGGCGGAGAACCCTACGCCCCTGTGTTTTATGTTTCTCCGTTCTCTCTTATTCTCCGACATCAGAAGTGGGATCACTGTTGGTGCGAAATGATAAAAAGGGCGAAACATACGTTTGTGCTATGTGTATAAACGCGTGCTATGTTTGGAAAACTGAATTAAAACATGTGAGTACTGATCGAAGACCTACAAAGCAATCTACCGGTCCAGGGTCGAACATGGTCCTTGACAAGAAAAATACCGGCATGAAATCGTAGTTCGCTACAGCTGAATTATGTTTTCTGAAAATGCAACACGCGGCGGCCATTTTGTGCTAGCCGCCAGTAAGGCGCTTGGAGTGAAGCTTCGACGTGACTGTCTTGGGTGGCATACGGGAGTTACATGGTGTGAGTTTAGCGTTTTGAGTTTACTACGATCTGGTGAGTCATCCAATGTACTAGATTTTAGTGGTGCTAAACTAACTTTTGTCAAATTTCTGTGACATGTTGCGTTGGCGAGCGCCCGCGTCCGGCGCGACGAGCGGCGGCGAGCGGCCGCGACGAGGACCGAGCGGCGGCAATAGCCGAGCGATGCCGAAAGTCTACGACGGTGGCGCTGGTCGCCTAGGCGACGTCGATAGCGCCCGAACGATGTCGTGGGCGAACGACGGCGCAGGCAACGGCCGAAAAGTGGCGAGTTGTCACATATGGGTGAAATAATTTCTTTTTTTTTACTTACGATTTTGACGCTGAATTTTGTGAAGAAAATTTGTAAGCCAAGTTTAATGGCTATCGTTTTAATAATATCGTTGCTATGACTACTATTTGTCAAACACGATTACATTGTACAGAGTAGATTCTCATGTATCTCGTATTGTGATTAACGCTTACTACCTTCAAGTCTAATATGTTTTGTCCGATAAATATTTCCAAAGTGACTTCAAGATAGATTACAAGATTTAAAATCCAGGTTTAGCTATAAACATGTTTACGATAGAGGTTTGAAGATTCTTAATGTAAATTAGGTGAATAACGGTAGCACGCGGAAATCGGATAAGTCGAAACTTTAGCAAACGTTTAGAAAATCTAGGGCTTTCTGATTTTATTTATCACAGGCCTACCTGTGACGCGTTTACATACAGACAAATTGAAAGTTTGAGTTGATAGATCCGAATCGTAGCGTACAGAGAAGACCATATCTAATGGCTAATAATCCAACTACTTCTGCTGTCCCTCCTGGAGGCACACCATATACCTCCAAAACCAGTTTACGTAAAGAATAGACCTTGTAGGTGTCATTGAGGCGGGAGATGCTAGCTTTGCGAATGATTTTCATAATATGATAGGCGATGTTGGGACAATGTTTAAGTATTCGTCGAGCGTATTCGAAACAGTTCTAGCAGATAACAAATTATGACCACAACCGACAGCACCCACTTGACTTATTCTAATCAAAAGGATAAATGACCGCAGAAATGACTAAAATGAATTTATAGTGTTGTAAATAATTCAGTTTCTTTAAAGAACTTATTAAAATAGTAAAATTAAGAAGTTAAAAACAAAATAGAAGTTGTTGTCGATAGGCGAACTTAGCGTTATTAACGATCACGTAAAAGACCTTTTAGGAGCGAATATTGTCAACCATCGCTTCTCTCAATTTGCTAGCCCTACTTTACTTGTGTAGAAGCATGACTGTTTTCAGACCACATTTGTTTTGACTATTCATTTAACAGTAACCCCGACCGTTACCCACTTCCGTTGATCACTGGATATACTTATCAGCGTCATAGAGCCGACTACTTTACTAAGCTAGATTGTGCTAAGACATTTTATTTAATTCTCTTCCCATTTCTCGCGTTAGTGAAGAGTTCATAGAAAGTACTGCTTTCAAAAAAAAAAAATCGAAAGTCAACACGAATTTCTGACGATGACATTTGGTTTGTGGTGTACAATTTCAGTGTTTCAAAGTAACTATTACGAACGCGGTAGATGGTCTCCCTCATGACTATGTAATAGTGTATGTTGATAAAATTTAGATTCATTCTTCCGATGTAGTCGGGCCTAGATCTATTTAATGCTGTACTGGAAGCCCTCACTAAATTCGGTTCCTCTTTGAACATGGAGAAATGCTCATAATGAAGGTAGAGTTCTTGGGGTTCGAGGTGGTCTTGGGTTTCGAGGTAGAATCTTGTCAGATTTAATTAAATATCAGGAGACTAGAGCATCTTTTGTCTTTACCGCCCTCTGAGACTGTAACTCTCTTTTCTTAAGTCATTAGGTTTTAATGTCAAGTACAAATGAGGTGAACTTATGTGGCACGTTGATTTCTTTTAACGAAACCCCCCTAACGTCAGATCAAAGTTCAGTAGAGTCACGTGCACTGTTAAAATGCATTGACATGACAGACAAATGAAAGTACCAACTGGTTCCAAGCTGTACAGCAACGCGATGTAGTAATTTCTAAAGTTATAAAAGACTTGCAGGATGTTAGTTAGTTGATACTGCCGCTAGGACGTACATACATCGAGACACAGAAACAATTGGCATCCGTACATGGTGGACATCCCGCAAGTCCGCACCACTAAGAAGTGAAAAGCCTTGCCGGCTTCCGTTTTCCCAGACTCTTACGATCCAGGTATTTTCAAAGTCAGAGTGAATAGGCGCCTCTTAGGCAAGCGCGGTCCACCTTAGGCTGTATCTACACTTAACATCAGGTGTGATAGCAGCCAAACGCATGGTTATCAATCATGGAAAAAATATAGGTCGCATTCTATATCTTAAAAAAAAAAAAAAAAGAAAAACCAAATTAATAACAGCTCGAAATGCTAACCTGCTTTCAATCTTGCCATGATTACCACGTACTCTACAATGGTCAGTAGTAAATGATTTTCGTAGTTTTATTTTCTTGGTGCCTTTAAAAAAAAATAATTGTAACGAAAACAAAATTAAATAAATTTACAGAATAATAATTGGAATGAAAAAATTATGGTTTAAGTAGTTTCCAATTCGTTTCGGATTTCGGGGTTTGTAAAAGCCATTGGTTGAACTGACAGACTTGGACATCCTAATTGGTGGTGGAATATGGTGAGAAATGTAATGACCAGTATTTTTCTTACTACAAGGTTTAAAAAAAAAATGGCCTGAACTTATGTAATGTTTTAAGAGCGGCATAGCACTTAGTTACTTTTTGCTGAACATGTTCTTGAAACCGTAGACCACTGACAAATAAAAGACCCAGATTACGAACCGTTTGGGAATCTTGATTTAACGGCCCCAACGATAATAGATTGTTTATTTAGTAGAACTGTGTTAACTTGTTTTGTTGTTCCTAGAAATAAATAAGTGCATTTTTGTGAATTCAGTATGAGCCCGTTAGACCATTCTTTAATAGAGGCTAGATCGTTGTTAAGCTGTTGTGTACATAGCTGTAAATTAAAAATGGATGTTGAGTTCGGACTAATAAGTAATTGCGTATCATATGGACTAAGCACGAAAATAACCGAAAGGCTATTAGGTTTTTACTGATTCCTGGATGTGTCACAATACTTTAGAAATTATTTGGATAGCTGCGTTACTTTTAAAGTTGCGAAGACTCATTCTGTAAAGGTTCTATTCGAATTGCATCCTTTATCTAAGGTGGCTTGTGCCATTCAGTGCATATAAACGCGACGGGTAAACTTAGTGGAAGGAACGATAAGAGGTCAATAGTGATTGTTTTAAATGGCGATTTTCCTCACGATAAACATTGATTCCTAAAGTAGTTGGTATTAACACGGTGATTTTTGGCGCTTTTTGGTGCCCTTACCCGAATAATTGCCAATCAGGCAAATAGTACGACGATTAAAAAGTTTGGTGTTTTTGAGCACGTAAGAATATCAATATGAATCTCATAGCGACAGCTCCATCTCATGCTAATGGGCAAGTAGAGCGCGTTATGTTTCTCATAAAATTCTTACCGTGCTAAAGACTAGCGATAGAAAATGTTGACAAGATGCTTTAGAAGAAGTTCAATTGGCTATAAATTGTACGATAATCTGAGTGTTGAAAGATTTCTCTTTAGAGCTTTTGATAGGTAAAGTCGCGAGAACTTTGTCAATAATGTATAGTGAAGTAAAGATTGAGGTAGACGATAGTGATGAGATTTTTGAATTGCATCCGTGAATATTATGGAGCGCGCGGCTTATGATAAATCACGTTTTGGCGAAGCAGTGGGGAGGTGGTGGTTGAATGGCGAGTTAGCTATTGAATGGCGAGGTGGCCATTATAAGGCGAGGTGGCCATAGTAAGGCGAGGTGGCCATAGTAAGGCGAGGTGGCCATAGTAAGGCGAGGTGGCCATTGAAAGATGAGGCGGTATGTTTAGATTTTGTAACCATAGAAATTAATTTTGTATGTAGTGCGGGTGCAGGCTGTGAAGGTTCAGGTTCTATAACGAAATGCGTCATTAACAAGTGAGGTGGTAGGTATAGATATTGTTACCAAAATTAGGAGTTAAATTTGTAAGTAGCGTGGAGGATATAAGGATTCACGTTCAATAACAAAATGCTTAGCTCTAGCTATTAGTTTAATGATTTTTGTTGAAGGTGTGGTCAGGATTGGCCGATCGGAACAAGATATTCTCGTGGAGGTTTAGTTTCAGATTAGCCAGCACACTGGGACGTGTGCAGGTCAGGATGGCCGTGTCGGAGGGCAGATATCTGTGGAACGCTGGCGCCATCTATCGGCGTCGACAGAGTCAATGGTGGCAGTCCGGCGGGACTCACTCGACAGTTGTCGAGTAGCGCTCGATCGGAACAGTCAACTGTTGAAACTGTCGCGTTCCTAGCTATTAGTGTTAATGAGTTTGTGTAAATTGATATCGGGAACATTAAGTGATTGAACATTATAAACCGAGTTAATTAATACAGTGTTTGATTGCACCAACGATACCCATGAACGCCCACAGAATAACAAATTAAATAATGGATCTAATTAATAACGATGTCGGCGGAGAACACTACGCCCCTGTGTTTTATGTTTCTCCGTTCTCTCTTATTCTCCGACATATATATGTCGGAGGGCAGGTGTCTGTGGAACGCTGGCGCCATCTGTCGGCGTGGGACAGAGTCAATGGAGGCGTTCCGGCGCGAGTCTCTCAGCAGTTGTCGACCGGAGCGGTCTACTGTTGGAACTTTCGCGTTCCTGGCTATTATTGTTAATGAGTTTGTGTAAATTGATATCGGGAACATTATAACTCGAGTTAATTAACAAAGTGTTTGATTCCACCAACATTACTCACGAATGCCCACAGTATAAGAAATTAAATAAAGGATCCCATTAATGACGATGTCGGCGGATAACCGTACACCCCTGTGCTTTATGTCTTTCTCTCTTATTCTCCGACAATATTATAAAAACATATTATAAAAACAAAGTAGGTCCCAAAGCTAAGGCTTATAATATATGCATATCCATAGAATAAAAGAGATTAGATCATGTACCATAGAAACCAAAGTCCACTTTATAACCTTGACTAAGGGTGGTCTAAATGTACAGGATTGCTGCGTCCTCGTCTCGTCCACTTATCAAATCAAATCAAAATATACTTTATTCAAGTAGGCTCAAAAAGCACTTTTGAATCGTCAGTAGTCTGTCCGTTGGTAACAAATCTACCACCGGTTTGGAAAGTTGATTCCGCTGAGAAGAAGCCGGCAAGAAACTCAACGGTTACTCCTTTTAACATAGCTTTTTTGTAGGTTACAATGTGTTTAGCTTTCATATGCAACTGGAATCATGTCCAAACATCTTTGTCGCTTAAATAATCTTCCACATTATAATATGCCTTTTTTATTAGGACATTTTTAACATACTTCTTAAAACTATGTGGAGACAAACCCAGAAGTGATTCAGGTATCTTATTAAATATGCGTATGCTCAACCCGACAAATGACTTCTGAACCTTTTTTACTCTAAAATATGGCATTACAAGTTTGTTTCTATTTCTTGTATTAAAATTGTGTGTTTCGCTCCTTTTGCTGTACAAATGAATATTATCACGGATGTATAAAATGTTATTTAATATATATTGCGACGGTAGTGTGAGAATTGATATTTCTTTGAATTTTTCTCTTAATGAAACGAACTTATCCAAGTAAGACATAATACTACTACTTAAATATGACTTAAGTATATTATCCGTAAATGACGTCACCATTACATCATGACTACATAAAAATATCTTTGTATTGTACAACGTCATTTTAAGGTCATACTGGATTTTGGGAAACTGGATAAATTCCAGGTTTCATCGTTATATCAACGAGTGTTAATAAAATATAATGGATTTTACAAGGTTTTATGAGAAGCATTTGGATTCGATATAAATTGAATTTAACAGCGAAGTTAGCGAGGGGTTTTTCGATGAAATTGCAAATCGGGGCGCCTTTATTGAACCAACAGGTGTTGATATATTCCAGTAATTGGAATGTGAGAGTTAGATGCAAATTGAACTATCATTCTATTGATAAATAGCTGTGTCGCTCACGTACTTCCCGATCTTTTGGAAACATGGGGAAATCCCTACTTAATTTAAATTATTCCTGAATCAGATGTACATGAACAAAGGCATTATAAAAATCCGTTTAATAGACAGAAGTTTATTAGACAGATAAACCATGGAAAGTTTAAATCGATTTTACTTTTCGTTATAGGAAGAGATCAAAGTGGTAATTTGCATATCACAACATCATGCTCTCTCATAAAATCTCTACTATGAAAGAGGAAGCCTTTTCCCAATAGTGGGATGTTAACAAGCTGCCAATCACATTTTTTCCATATCTATTAGTCTACATTCCCTATATATCGTTTATAAATCGTCAGTCATTAGTAAAATACATGTAATTAATCCAATTACATTTTTAAAACGAATACTGGATGGCACACATATGTGTGTCTGTTCGCTCTAATTGTATTGAAATCCTTAAAGGCTTTTTTAATTGGTTTTCGCCAGAACTTGGAGTGATTCATAAGGAAGGTATGGGTATATAATTTGTCAAGGTTTTATCTAAATTGGTTGAAATAAACGATAATTGTTGGAACTGTCGCTAAAAACCTTGAGAGCTTTTAGTGAAATCAATAATGTAGATATAAAAAAAATGGTTTCGTTTTTAACCGACTTCAAAAAAAGGAGGAGGTTATCAATTCGTCTGTATTTTTTTTTATGTTTGTTACCTCATATCTCCCGACTGGGTAGACCGATCTTGATGATTTCTTTTTTAAATGAAAGGTGTTGCTCATCATAGGGTCTCATTTTTTTTAAACCAGTTCTGATGATGGCATCAATGACAAAATCGGATAAGTCTTAAATTTGCGTAAGCATGTGCGCGGACAAATGGACGAATAACTCAAGATCACGCCAACCGATTTCGATGATTCTTTTTTTTATTAGAAAGGATATATTTCAAGGGTTGTTTTTTGATAGTTTGGTAAGGGACAAAGTGACGGAACTCTTCAATTCTTAGGAGCAAATCAACAATACTCAGCAGAATCTTCTATGCAGAAGTTTAAGTCGCCTACCGTAACTTCGGTAAGGCCAAGTGCTAGTTGTAGTTAAATATGAAGATCAATGGAACTCCTCAATGGCTTACAGTAAGAGTGCGATTTTTAGCAAAATATATAACTGTCTGTAATCAAATGGCAATGACCTTACGTTTATTGCTGCATGGCAATATTTGAAAGGTGAATTAAGTGTGAAGCGGTGGTATAAGGGTTTCGGGTTCGATCCTGGGTGTGGCGATATTAATGTAAATTTAACTTTGTAAAGTTGTTTCATTTAAACGGTGTAACCTCATATGAGAAACACGTTTTCAGGTGTACACATATTGAGACAAATTTGTTAGTTTACTTCAGAATCACTAAAAATCAAAACATAAATATAAATTATTACAAAAAATGAACCACCTTCAAAACAAACTTAAAAATACATTAATATACTCTAAAAAGTAAGAAATAATTGCGTATTCCTTAATAGTGTTCTTCGTATTGTTATATTTGGAGTCGGTGTGGCAAAAGACATTGTCAAATATTTTCACATATAAAACAAGCGTGCATGCGTCGATAATTTGAGGCATACGTACAATTTATTTAATTGAAAAGCAATGAGTCACTTTCTAATTAAATCAAATCAAATCAAAATATTTTTATTCAACTAATTGTTTTAAACTTAAATTTTCGTGGTTTATTAACATATTGACTATTTGAACGGGTACATATCACGATGGCGATTTTTTATTTTTAATTTTGCCGATATTTCGACCCAGTTGCATGGATCGTCCGTCGGACGAATGGTGGTGGGTTCAAATAGTCAATATTTTTATTCAAGTAGGCATATTACAGCACTTTTGAATCGTCAAATAATTTTTTTTTTCCCACACCCTGATTATAATATACGTCTGACGATGGTACTCAAGAACGGCTTAAAATCTAAAGCTACGAGGGTTCCTTCGCGCCCTGATCCGAGAAGAGCCCACAACAAACTCAGTCGGGTATTTTGTTTTTTTGTTACCATCACCATTATAATATCATATTAGTTTAATATATTTTAATTCAAATTAGAGCAGTTCGTTCACTCCCACGCGTTTCTATCGTCTAAGTAATCTTGCAACTTATAATACGATTTTTCTACTTTCTTTTAATTGACATCTCTTAAACGTCTTATGGAAGTTTATTATAGAACCGTATACAGTTACTCTCAAATGAGTTGTTAATTTTATGCAGCCTACTACAATTTATATTGAGTTTGGTTTTTGTTTCGTAAGTTATATGATATACATTCACTCTTTTTATTAAAAGAGTCAATGTTTTTATGTACGTACAACAAGTTTTCTAATCAACAGACATCACTCAAAATAGCCCTGAAAATACGTTCTTTCGATGCAGGTATGATGAAAATGTAATTTTCCAACGCAGACGAAGCATAATATACTACTATGAGAAACCGGGGTTAATTGTTAGTCTGTGAAATAATTGTCGTAGTAGGTATTAGAGAGGTCATGTTAAACACGTTGGTACAAACGTACTACCACAATTAAGTGCAAGTATTTACGTAATACTTATCATAATGCGAACACGCCATGTAAATTATTGATTTGAACTTTCAACTATCTCTGCAAACTACGTCCGCGGATTCTTAGCTATTTGAGTATATAAATAAAGTTTAAAAGTCTGTTTGTGAAGAAATATTTTTATATCTGTCATTGTATCTTTCTCACTGGCATCATCACCCGGGGTTCCTTTCAGCAAGACTAAGGGATACGGGGCTCCAGGTAATGCTTTCTTGCTTAAGAGATTCACTCAAGCATCCATTAGATAAATTGTTTCCTCTGTTTACAAGCGGGCTGGAACCTGATGGCTGAGCAGGTGCATCAAGGTCTTGTTCGGTGTTAATTCAGTATATCGCTACTGCATCATCAGCCGTCATTATCCACGTTAGGAAGCGGTGACAATAGCTCATGAGGTATGTGAGACACAGTAACCGCTATTTTTAGGTAAGTAGCATACCATTTATGTCCCACTGCTGGTCACAGGCCTTCTGTGCTGAAGGGTTGGCAGTTCTAGAACAAAAATATATACGTTAGCACAAATGTACTCTTAATTCCTTCACTCTCATAGCCCAATGTGACGGCAATCCGACACGAGCGGAAAGAGGTCAGGTACAGAACCCAAGGCATTATGTGCTCTCCGAGGCACCGTGGTGGAGTACACCATCAACTGTCTATCTTCGGGCAAATACTGAGAATAGCTTAACAGAAACCTCAACATATTTTTTGAATTGGCCCGACTCTGGACTTGAATCTCGGACCTCGTGTCTGTAGACAAACAAGCTGACTACTTGAGCAATGAGGCAGTCCGTACTTAGGTGCTGGCAGGAAATATGCTTCTAGCTAGCTTCCGAATGGAAATTCACGGTGGTGTCACGGTGAATGACGTCGTTTCTGGTGAACTTCGGAGCTGCTACTATCATTCGTGGCATTTTTACCGCTGGACTCATTGGTACAATGGTGCGAGTACTTGTTAGGTTAGTCCTAGGTTCGATTTGACAGAGAGGAAGATATAGGGTCTGAGGGCTGATGGAAGAGTCCGGCTTTGGCTAATCATCACACCATCAAGATATTCGGATACTGCAATATTTGCCACTAAGTAACAAATTTGCGTTCCAGTACCATGCTTTGTAGAAACCATAACAGGAAAATGATCTTCAAGGAGGTTCACACGCTTCTATGCGCTTTGTGATTCGACATGCGATAGATTAGAAGAAAATATGGGGCGATGGAAATATAGTTTCACTTTAAAATAAACGAGTATGTTTCAGACTGCATGACTGAAGTAATACTATTTACTGTGTTGGACTTCCATTCGCTTCGTCAGATCACACTGTTTATAACGCTCTCGTCACGCATTCACCAGCTTTCTCCCCAAGTCAAGTGTGCGTAAAGAAGTTTTACTTCAAATAGATTTTTATGGTAATCGAAGTGCTATCTCGTTTCCAGTAAATTGTAAAGTGAACTACTAGCGCATCTCGCTTTTACCTTGCTGCCGACTGTAATACGACATGTAATAGACGTACGGACAATTTGAAGTGATTGAAACAACGTTTCGCTTTAAAATATATAATATTTACATAGAAACTGACATAAATACAGATTATATTAGTGTCTAGGTCACGATATTTACAACATCACTCCATGTGCTGATCTATCACACCATTTGCAATGTAATAAATTGATAACAAATTATTTATATATAAAGCTTTTAGTTCATTGCATCTAGTTCGCCAGTTCATCTTGACCTCAGATGACGTCCAATATAGTGTAGTTTTAGAAGAATATAATATATATATAAGTAAGTAAAACATTGTCTCTATTTTTAGTCATCTGTAAGCCAAGTTAAAATATTTCTTAAAAACTGGCTATCTTTACCTTTGTAGTTGTCTTCTTAGAGTATTTCTAAGTACCATATAACAGTTATGATACAAATATTTTGCTTTAGGTTCAATTCCCGATAGAGCAAACGTAGAAAATTGTATTTGCGAAATGGTTTAGATCCGTACTGGAGGCTTCGTTCATAGTTGGATATTATAAATGCTGGAATAGATCCATTTAGCTGTATTTGACCATTTACAATTACTATTTCTTTAACTTAAATATTAGCGAAGTATCACCAGCAAACAAAACTATCTCATGATCGTCCTTAACAATGTAAGGAAGGTCATTAATGTAAATGAGGAGCATAAAAGGTCCTATTATGGAACCCTGTAGGACACCCAGTTTCGCTGTAGACCCGGCTGAAAGTTTTCCAATAACACAGACATTTTTTGTACTGTTGGTTAAATTGGAGCTCATCTGGTCTCCTGCTGTGTCCGTAATGCTATAGTGATGTAAATTCCCGATCTGGATGAAACTGGACACAATCGAAAGCCTTAGACAAATCACACAAAACACTAAGAACGTCTCATGGTTCTTTCCAGGCCTGGTTAATATTATGTAATATCTATATACCAGCATAGATTGTTGAAAGACCTCTTCAAATTGCTTACTGTGTTATTAAATGATATTTTTTAAATATTGTAGCAACTGGTTCAATATAATTTTTACGAATACTTTACTGAGGTTGGAAGAAATGATATTGGTCTAAAGTTAGAAGGGTTAGAACTGTTATTGTACTTCTTCAAGTCAGGAAATCTACACAGTTATTTAAAATATAGTTAATATTGTGTAAAGTTAATTAAAAATAATGTAGCCAAAGCCACTAAGGAGTGACTTAAGATAAGGATACTAGTAACATTAGCAATTTGCCAGTGAAAATCTTGTTAAAGTCGTTGCTGTCTTTTCAGAGGTTAACTAAACTAGACGTTATTGGTATCACATATCAATCTTTTCTATATATCATGATTTCCTTGCCCTTGTCCCACTAGGTGGGGTCGACACAGCATGTTTCCTTTCACTCTATCGACTGTCATTTCTACATTCACACCCCTTACCGTCATACTTAAGTCCCTCTTGCATAGATGAATAGCCTCCCATCTCATGACGTGTCCATACGAGGATAGCCTTCCACTCCTTAACTTCTCGCTTCTCTGGTGCTACTTTCAAGCTTCCTCTAATATACTTATTACTAATCTTATCAAATTTTGTCACTCCACACATACATGTCAACATTCGCATCTCCGCTGCATGCAATTTCCTTTCATTCTCTCCTTTGGAGGCCCAGCACTCTGATCCATAGAGGACGACAGGTCTTATGATCATCTTATAAATTTTCCTCTTTAGTTTGAAGGGCATTTGGGCATTGCAAATTATTCATGAGACCCGCCGCCAGTATATAGTTTTATATGTAATACTGTATATAGTTTTATATGCATCCAGCGAGGAACTGTTATTTTGAAAGTAGTTATTCCAACTTTATCACGAAATTTCCATGAAACTGAATATTACAAATGCTAAATATCCCATTGTTGAAGTTGCCTAATAAAAATATGGATGTTACTTAAAATGCGAACTCGTAATTTGTGTCCACAGTATTTGCATAATGTAAACAAACGTTGCTGAGTAAACATAGTTAAATTTAACGGCATTTCATTTCGCAGAGTTGTAACATATTGTATACGTTAGCAAAATTTTATTACTTTGCAAAAAAATAATTGTTTCATATCATCAACCAGTTTATTAAAGTGAAGCTTTTTTTTAAATGGTCACAATTTTTATGTTTACCCATTAACTGAAAGGCAGAGTATCCAAGGCCAATATGGTGGCACATATAGCTCGCATCGGCTGTTTCACTTCCCTCGTGGTTTCATAAAACCGCACATTGTCTTTTTATATACTAACTGACCCTTGTCTGCATCATATTAGAGAAGGTTAGAGAGAGAACACGTTTCATTATTATAAAAAGGTGATATTAAGGTAATCTTAAAAGATAGATATATAATATCTTAGAGTTTTTTTTAGATAATTTTAAGAGGAATAATTCTGTTCTACATGATTTTTGCGTATCTTTAGTCGTTTACGTAGCATTTGCAACGGAAGCTTTAAAACGGTAGACATTTTCCCCGTTTTCGCAACATTTTTCATTATCACTCCGCTCTTAATTTTCATAACGTAATGTTTTATAACTTATAGTTTTACTAGATAAATGGGCTATTTAATACTATAAGAACTTTTCAATTCGGATCAGTAGTTCTTGAGATATAACTGGTAATCTAAATTTAGAAATATAACTTATTTAGTGATGTAAATGGTAACTGTTACGTATTTTTCCATATCCCCACGGGCCAGGAACACGCTGTTTATACCTCACTGAACAACTAATATGAGTATAATATGAAATATTTATTTTATTACATAACTTCTTTGCAGGTTCCAAAATGCAGGCGTATATTCACTTATTAAATGCAATATTTGCAGCTACAGTATTACATTGCCTTGCAGGAGATATTATAATGGACAATAAAGACGATAAATGCAGGCTAATATCCTCGTGTTATTCGTGTTTAGCCAAAACTGAGTGCACGTGGTGTGTAGCAAAAAGCATGTGTACAAAACAGCTCTGTGGAAATGATAATTCGATCTACCCTCGACAAGTGCCAGCTTTAATGTCAGGACCAGAATTCTGCCCCAGAGTTTTTCCTACAGAAAAAATGACTTACAAAAGTGGTAAAAGACAAATTATTGCAGTGAAAATACAAGAGATATACATATTCATGGCTTTCACACCCTGGAAATGCCAAATAAACTTGAATGACAAAGAATACATTGTACCAGCTGTTTTAATAGGCGAAACGGTTTACTGCGAATCGTTTGAAATGAAGAATGTTTCTGAAAAAGCATATATTGAAGGCGATGTGAAGGTTTTGTGGAATTACAATAAGGCTTTCGATGGATCGCTTCCTTTCAAAGTTTGCCGATGTGACTTGGAGCCGAATTGTATCGCCTGTAAGAAAAAGGAGGATAAATAGTCAAGTGCACGTAAAGAAATAAATCTGCCCTTTGTGAATACAACTACAGTTGTGTTTAGGAAAGTTTGGAAAACTTTGGATGTATCAGTACTGAAGTTTGATACAATCCTGTTTCAATCAGTCTTACAGATAAATAAAGCTAGTATATTTTGAATATTTCTTGTTTTTACGACGATATATTCTTTAATTTTTACTATATTATTAAACAAAGTCCTTCGCTTGCGTTTGTCTGTTAATTCGTGATAGTTATCTAATATAACTATAGTCTTAATATACTTAAAAGAAGACACTAACTTGTTATGTATTTTCTCTGTAATAACACAAAAAGTACTTAATATATTTTCATGCAGTTTTCACCAATAGATAAGTAGTTATTAAGGAAGGTATGAGTGTAAAATTTGTGAAAGTTTTGTGTAAATTTCTTTAGATATAATGATAATTGTTGGAAACGGCGAAGATATCAAGCCACCTGAGAGTTTTCATCCAAATACTGCCTAATTCCTTTGAGATATTACAAAACAATGTATGCTGAGATAATTCCTCTTTTATGGATCTATAAAAAAGTTTATGGTAGTATATATCTATCTCTTCAGGATAACTCACTATATCCATTTTTAATCTAACGAAATTGGCTCGTATAATGCGGTAATTGGAAAGTTATTTAATCAACTTAAATACGTTGTCCGACAAATTTGTGACGCTACAGTTTTAAAATACCAATTAAATAACAATAAATTCTTTGGTCTCGCTTATTGTACTCGAAATTTTATAAAGCGAATCGTTTAACACGTCTCTCATATTTTTTTAAATCATTGTATCATCTTTTTTGTAGGAACTCTTTAAGAAGGTTACTTCCTCAGTACACTGCATTTGAAGCGCTGTTTACTCTTTTTTTTTACTTTATTATATTATTATAAATGAAATCGATTTTTCTGGTGTCTTAGTTACAATATATTTGTTATTAGTTTTGGACAGTTTCGGTTCATAAGGTTAAAAGAACCACGAATCTTTTGGCAAAGCATATCTGTAATATCTTATTGGTAAAAATGAATGCTTTGGTAGTCATCTTTTGATCATTGACTGGTCTTTGGTCGTAATAATTTAAAGAAGAATCTGTCAAGAAGCTTTGTCGATTGAAAAGTTTCAACAGCAATCTTTTGAAAGGACTATTAGGAAATAATATCTGTATAAGTCTACGTGGTTCAACTCCTCATAAAATGGACCAATTTTGATTGAATTTTTGTGAGTCGAAGTCCGTTTAAGAATGTTTTAGATTGCTATTTGCAAAAGATTAATTTAAAGGGGTCATCCACTTCATGTTAATAAGGAAAGAAATTTTGTATTAGAAACCCATATTTTTTGAGATTACTATTTAGAAATTGAACCCTTAGAATATTTAATAAAAGAATTTACGTAAATCTATTTACATGTGAAGAATAATCAAGATTCTGTCCACACTTAACAAATAAGGTATTCTTTTCAAAAATAAATACATACATACATAGCATCACGCCTCATTCCCATAGGGGTAGGCAGAGACAACATCCTTCCACTTGCCACGATCCTTGCATATCTCCTTCGATTCTTTCATTCTCATTAAACCTTTCATACAAGTTCATCGGTTTGGAGTACTCTTGACTTGGCCCTTATTTAAAATGTCCTGGATTTGGTCCAGGAACATTCGCCTTGGTCTTCCCCTTCCAACTTTCGCATTCACTCTTGACTCATAAATTCTTTTTGTCAGTCTCCTTTCATTCATTCTCACTACATGCCCAAACCATCTAAGAATACCTTTCTCAATTTTAGTCACAACACCTTCTTTGATACCACAACGTTATCACATCATTTTTTACTTTATCACTCAGTTTCAATCAATAAGTGTTGGCACTAATACTCATGCATGCACAGTCAGTATGGCCCTTTGAGATACCATCTGGCTATTCATAAAGGCATGCAGAGCACCATTTACCATATTCCCTGCATTATGAAAGTGATATTGGAAGGAGAGTTCCTTCCAATATCACTTTCACAAGTTCCATGTTTTGTAAATTTAGTTCCCAAGTATACAAATTCTTTCACCTCTTTCACTTGTACTTTCAAAAATCCTTTTGCAAATTATGTAACATGTGAAAATTACAGCACTAAAAGGGTTAAACAATAATAAAAATTAAGTAGCAGCCTATTAGCATCCCACAGCTGGGCATTGGTCTCCTCGCTCATAGGACAGAGTAAAGGTAAGGTAAGTAGCAGCCCATTAAGGTCCCACTGCTGGGCACAGGCCTCCTCACTCAGAGGAGAGAGAGGGTTTGTAGAGCATAGACCCACCACGCTGCTCCACTGCGGATTGGCAGGCATAGTACACAAGTGTACTCTCTATTCCTTCACTCTCATAGTCCGATTTGACGGGAAATCGACACGACCGGAGAGAGATCAGGTGCAGGACCGACGGTTTAACGTGCTCTCCGAGGCACGGGGGTGGATCACACCGCCAGCTTCCCAACTTCGCGCAAATATTGAAAAAATCTTGACAGAAAATTCAATATTGATTTTTGAACTGGCCCGACCCGGGATTCGAACCCAGAACCTCATGTCTGTAGTCGAACATGCTAACCACTAGACCAATGAGGTAGTTAGGACAGAATGTTTTAGAGCATATACCCACCACGATGTTACAACTTCATGTCTAATTTGCAAAGTTAATTTCGTCGAATTGTAGTCAAGAATTTGACAAAGATTGTTGCGAATGATTAATTTAATGGGGTCACCCCTTCATGTGAATAATTCCGTATATATTTATTAATCGGTGGGGCAGCATTCGGGAAACTACGCCAGATATTTTTTCGTCCGATATCCTTCAGTGCCTGAAGACCAAAGTCTTCGAACAGTGCGTGTTGCCAGTGATGACCTACAGTTCTGAGACGTGATTGCTGACTATGGGCCTCATGCGGAAGCTCAGAGTCACTCAGCGTGCGATGGAGAAGGCTATGCTCGGAGTTTCTCTACGCGATCGAATCAGAAATGAAGAGGTCCGTAGTAGAACCAAAATCACCGACATAGCCCTACGAATCGCGAACCTGAAGTGACAATGTGCGGGGCACATAGTTCGAAGGACCGATGGACGTTGGGGGCCGAAGGTGCTGGAGTGGCGACCCCGCACCGGACAGCGCAGTGTAGGCAGACCCCCCACAAGGTGGACCGATGTCATCAAGAGGGTCGCCGGTAGCCGCTGGAGCCAGGCGGCGCAAGATCGACCCTTGTGGACATCATTACGTGAGACCTATGTCCAGCAGTGGACGTCCATCGGTTGAAGCGACGACGACGACGACGATATTTATTAAAAACATTTGAGAAAAATAATCAAGATTCTGTCCACACTTAATAAATAAGTAAAGACTAAGATGAGAGATTGAAAAGGATGATCCATGCTTTTTTCATATTCAGTTAAAAAAGAGTATTTTGTGATCTCACCTGAAGGTAAGTGTTGATACAGTCTAAGATGGAACTACGCTAATCTGTTAAGAGGAGATATACCTCACATGGTTTATATACAGCATAGTAACGGAATACAAATCTCTTTTTTTTTTGGTGGTACTTTTTTACTTTTAGGGTGGTAACTAGCCTCGTCCGAAGCCCTCCACCACAAAAGTCAGTCTATTAACGTCCAACTATTAGGTAAAGACCTCATCACACGTAGGAGAGCAGGTTTTTAGAGCATAAACCTATCTACTGCTTTATTGCGGCTTGGCAGGCATAGTACACAAGTGTACTCTCTATTCCTTTATCTCATAGTGGGATATTCTTAACGTCTCGTGCAGGTGCTTGCTGGTCATGGTTGCTTCGGCAAGTACTTGCACTAGGTCGTTGGCCGTGAGAAACGCCCGCCTGTCATGAGTGTGGTGCTCCTATAGATACGGTGCACCATACCCTGGCGGAGTGTCCAACGTGGGCACCCCAGCGGCATATCTTGTTGTCGCTGGTTGGAGGGGATCTTTCACCGGAGAGGATAATTGGGGTAATGTTCGCCAGTGAAGTTGGGTGGAGGGCGGTTGCCTTCTTTTGCGAGACCGTCATCTCGCAGAAGGAGGCAAATGAGAGGCTAAGGGTGCAAGAGGTTGGAGCTCTCCCTCGTCGTCGAAGGAGGCATGGTGGCAGAAGTCGCACTTATGCTCTTCATACCCACTCTATTGAGTGGAAGATCTTCATAGCCGGTACCATTCAGGTCACTAGAGTGGAATGCAGTTATGGAACCACTACTGATCTCACTCATGGATGGGGAGGGATCCACTGGGTTTTAGTGGGTATTCTGTTATCAGTGAGTTCCACACTCCCGATGGAATTAGTCTTTCATCAGGGTACGTACAGCCTTAGCGCAAAAGAAGGCGCAGGACCAACAGGTCAACGTGCTCTCCGAAGCACGGAGGTGAGACTTACTATATTCAGTATTTGAGGGTTAAAATAGAGTTTTTTTCATCTTTCAATTCCGGTTATCCAAATCTGATATGGATCCAGACGCAAACGAGGTTAGAAGCTAGTGTTGTAAATAAGTAAGTAAGTAAGTAAGTAGTAGCCTATTAACGTCCCACTGCTGGGCACAGGCCTCCTCACTCATACGAGAGGGTTATTAGAGCATAGACCCACCACGCTGCTCTATTGCGGGTTGGCGGGCATGGTACATAAGTGCACTCTCTATTCCTTCAATCTCATAGGCCGATGACGGAAAATCCGACACAATCGAAGAGAGATCAGGCGCAGGACCGACGGCTTAACGTGCTCTCCGAGGCACGGGGGTGGATCACACCGCCAACTTCCCAACTTCGGGCAAATATTGAGAAAATCTTAATAGAAAATTCAATATCGATTTCGAATTGGCCCGACCAGGACCTCAGGTCTGTAGTCGAACATGCGAACCACTAGACCAATGAGGCAGTGTTGTAAATAATTTCCCTCAAAATAGTAAAACTCGCACAGAATTTCGTTATATGAAGGAAGTACAAGAACCTACCTGCTGGGAAACTTCCAAATAAATTCTCTCCACGTACATAGTTATGCATGCGGGAATCCGAGCAGACGGCTCAAGTCTCGCGCGCTACGCCTAACTCTCGCCGTATAATGCGGTTTATCCTTTGTTTAAACACTAATAACCTCAACCCACTTAAAAATTGCTAGAGATATTATAGGGAATAATTTTCACGTTGTTATTATAATCATTATATAGTTTACTTGCGAAATAACGTGTGATAGGATTATTTAGAGGAGGAGTTTACAAACAGCGGTCTACGTGTTCTCCTATAACATTTATGGCCCACACCAATAACTTCATAACAATTATGACCAGCACTAATATCCTCATAATATTTGTGACCTTTTTTTTTTTTTTTT